>WSXT02226582.1:3498-17130 GCA_011762715.2 Neuroterus valhalla | reverse complement strand
TATTATATTTTTCTCGAATAACCGTTATTTTATTTCTTCAAATTTCACATTTCTATTTTCTTTAACGAAGAGCTATAACTCGATGATAGAAAATCAAACTCAGAGTAAGTGTGATATCAGTTTTTCTTTTTCTTTGTGAAACACGAAAATCTTTCTACAGTTCGAGATTCATTGGAGAGCTTAATGAACCTGATTCTTGCGATGAAAATGTGAGTGCATAATCAAAATTGTTAAAATTTTTGTTATTCACTTACACAGACAAATGATTTTTAAATCAATTCAGAAATAATTTAGTTCAAAATAGATAAGTTTTTCAATATCACAGGAACCTTCATAACAGATTCAAATTTTTCTTATTGCCATCAATATTCTTATGAATGACAGCAAGATTCAAAGCAAATATGCATTATGAGGATCTTTGAATGATTAACTAACAGCTACTAGAGTAAAATCTCGTTAAACTAGGATTTGAGTGGGGCTTTTTTACACGCATCACAGATACCCGTTATGAAAGAAATATGTAATCGTTAAGTCATCAATGTTTTTGTTGATTTGAGAAAGTGACTATTGAAAATTGAAAGTCCAAAAATCAATTCGGCGGAATTTCAAACAATAAAAATTTAAAATGTCTGAAATATCATTCATCAAAGTATAACTTTGTGATTTAGTTTTACACTTACCCCCACTGACCCTAACTATATTTGGTACCAAATATTTCATTTAGTTTTAAAAATGTAATAAGGTCAAGATGAAGGCGATCTTTGTCTGGAGAAAATAAGCATCATTGAAATCGTATGATCTGCAATATTTGGTAAGAAGCGAAGTGAAAAAAAGGTCGGTGGAAAATGAAATATTGAAATTGAACATTTTTTGTATGCTTAAATTTTTTTCATCTTTTCCCTTCTAGAAAAGACCATCAGTAACAATACTAAAAAATTCAAAAGAATTGATATTTCTTCTTGACACCTGTTTTTCAAGCTTTTAAAACATCAAGACATTAAAATTTTCAAAAAGTGTTGGTTAGAAGCTTATAGAATATAACACTGGAATTCGAGCGATTGTTAAAGAGTTTTTTTCATCTTTGCTGAATTGAATAGTCCCAATGAAAATTTGTTTCTAGAGTTAATATCTCTGTAATAAAATTATTTGACTTATTTATTTATCGAAACGCTATTTTAAATTCAGAAGATTTTTTACAGATTTTTTGTATCTATTTACAGAATATTCGTCTTCTCCGATGTTTATAAGATCAGAGACTGCAACTTTGTATTCGGTTGCGTTCGGAATGGTTTGATAATCAATATCTTTTGGTGGCTCTGGCCAACAGTGAATAGTTATCAAATTCTGTCGACTTTTGCTGCTGTCCCAGTCATAAAATTCCATGTCTGCTTCGCTTTTTTCTGCTTCCCACGGTTCTACCCGCTGAAAAAATCAAATTGTCGATTTAGTTTCATTAAATGCTCTTTTTTCAATTTAATGATTAGAAAAAAACAAACCCATGATTCGTGATAGACAGCAGTTAAAAGGTAATGAGCATAATCCATGTTTTGTCTCCTCGATGGACATCGATCAGTCGTGATCGTAATGTAATCACTCTCCGGATCATATTTGTTTCCCAACAAACGGAGGAGTTTATCTTTCGCGTGAGCGTCTAAATTTAAAGCTGAGAGTTTTACCCTCAAGTTGACGATTCTCGACAAAGGTTCTCGAATTGTGGGGGAAGAATAACAGTAATCACTTGTAATAACTTCGAGGGGAAAGTGTTTATCGCACTTTTCGTCTGTTTCTAAACCGACTGGCCACTCTGTACAGAATTGTTTAATGGCTTCGCAATGCCTTCGAATTGCTGGAGGTGTGAGGTGCAAGAAATTGGGAATTTTCATTAATTCGACGTTCGCGAATTTTCCAAGTGGTGCTTGTTTTTTAAGAGGATATCCTTGTCTAATGGGAAGAGGAACAACTGCTGGGTGAAAAGTTCGAGGTCCGGGCCAAACCGATGGCCAATCCTGGTCCACTGGCATTTGATTTGTTCTTGGAGGCAAGACTCTGAATTTTTGCTCCCTCATTTCCCTCTTTTCTGGTGGCTTTGGTATTATGGTCAAAATTCGAAATCCCTCTGAAAATTAAATTCAAATTGATACATTCAATTTCATTATTTAGAAACGTGTACAATGCTGTTAATTAATAAACCTGAAGCTGAAAATTTTATGGAGGATATTAATTTCTATAGGACGTTTAATGTTAAGACATAGTTATAGTGAAATAATATTATAATACATAAATTATTAGAGGAAAATTAAAAAACTTGAGGTTAGGGTCAAACTTACCTGAATCAACACTGCCATCAACAGTGGGTGCTTTTGACTCTGCCACATATGTCGCACACAAATTCGGTGTTCTTTTTATTGCAGCAAAGACATTCTTCTCACAGACACGCACAAAAATCGACATTTTTAACGATGTTTGCCCCTGTTTATTTTACGATTTTACAATCAACCTAACCTCAACATCTCAGTATTCCTGTCCTGTTCGATAATTCCTCGTTTTTGCGGTTTCAGTTCCTTTTTTCCTTTTCCACGGGTATTATTTGAAAATGTTCAACACAATTTAATGCTATATAATTATTATAATAATTAATGGGACTATCAAGTATGGAACCTTCAAAACAGTGAATTAATTTTTTTAGAAAATTTATTTCTACATTACTTTTTGATTCTTATAATTTAATTCAAAATAATTCAATTCCGGCATCTCGATTGATAATCAGGAGCGTCTTAATAAAAGTAAGATTTAGGGCTGTAAAAATTTGTTATGTAAACAAATAACCTTATTTTTTATCAAATCTTTTCAGAAAAAATCTTACATTCGTGTGAAATTAAAAGTCCACTCTATTTTAATTGAAGAAAAAATATATTATTTCGAAAGTACGAGATACTGAGTTTATTCAATGTGTTGGTTGCACACAAGCGTAAAACACATGTTTATTCTCGACGATGACGTTTAGTCCATGATCTTAGATCATGGCGATCATGGTTTTGGTCTGGTTGTCTGGTAGTCTGGTTTAGTCGTTCCCCATACAATCATGGCGTCGCCTCGCCCGAAATCTCCCCGTCCGCCTCTTTCAGCCAAAAAAGATGATAAAGAGGAGAGTTTTTGGGACAAAATTGGAACCCTAGGACGTAAAAAACGCATTAAGGAAGGTATGTTATTTTCACAAATTTTTAATATCTTTCTGCTCCAATTTGTTCGTGGGTGTTATTGGAATCAGGTGATTTCCTTATAAGGGCAGAACCTAATGTTTTGGACGAAAATAAGGTTTATAATGTAATTAAACTAGGGTTGAACGGTGCAGTTTCACTTAATACCAAAATGACTATTATTTATTGTTTATCAAACACTGGAAACTGATTTTTGGAAACATTCTGTAAGAATCGAGTGACATTTCTGGAGTTGTTTACGCTTTTCCATCTACATTTAAACTAATTGAATTCCCAAAAAACATTTTGATTCCTAAACATATTTTTGGTACCCCAAATCATATAATTTAGTCCAAGAATCTTCTTTCCATACATGAAATTACGGTAAAATTTTAAAAGTATATGTGTTTCTCAAGAACTCGACATTGAATATGTCAAACTGCGTATTTAAAAAAAAAAAAAAAACGGAAATACAGACAACTTTTTCGGGACTATGCAATATGTGTAATACGTTTTTTCTTTGATATGCCAAAATTTCGAAAAATATTCGCACTGGAATTTGAGCATTCAGAAAAATATGAGAGTGACAACTGCATCAGGACCCAAAATTAAAATTTCGTCCATATTACATGACATGAAATGTAGTCAAAAATGCTGTATTTAAGAGTTGAAAAAACCCAATGGTCCACTCGTCATTCTCATAATAATGTTTCCGAGTAGAAGAAAAAATTATTTTTAAATATTCCTAACATGTATCAATAAAATGTTCTAAAATCGTCAAAAAAAAAGGATTCCTAAACATATGTTTAATATGAAAGTTCTTTTATAATATAGTCTAAGAACCTTTCTCCTAAAAACTACAAATTATGGCAAAGAATATTCCTAAAAATGTAACTCATAATGAAAAATCTCTTTTATTCCAGTCCAAGAAGTACAAGAAGAAGGGAAATATGCCATTGACTCTCCAGGATATGCCGCGAATCCTGAATTACCCCCGGAAGAATACAATATCGAAGAAAATGAGGAACGTTCCATGATCGAACCAAAATCCCTCGAAGAGCCAAAAGTACTTGAATTAATTTCCGTTCTGATAGAATGGATCAACGATGAATTAGCTCATCAGCGAATCATCGTAAAGAACATCGCTGAAGATCTCTACGATGGCCAAGTACTTCAGAAACTGTTGGGTAAATGAAAAAAAAAGGACAAAGAAATTTCTTTTTCTCCACAAAATTGTCTGTAATAATATATCTACATGTTTAAATTCATCTATTCTTTGTTTCCTAAGCTCCGAATTGTACAAATTTTTCGACTTACAAAATTGTATCATTTGAATTTTATAACGCTTATTGTTTGAACATTTTAATTCGCAGTGTTTGAATTGAATGGAATGGAAAATTAACGTTTTTCGACTTTGCAAGAAGTTTAGTTTTTCAATTCATGCCACCCAAGAATAAAATTCATGTGTTCTACAAACTTGTAGTTATGTTTTTGGAATAGTGCAAAATGATGAGTGTAAAAGAACTCCACACCAAGTCTTGGAAAACTCCTTCTAATATTATAGACTGTAGAATCAATTAATATTAGTATGGACGTGGATCTATCTCTCATTAAAGGATAATACATTCAGATATGGGAATCCGTAAAATTGGATACTTACTTCTTTCTAAATATATAAAAGTATATAGAAATTTCTGGGCAATTGAATTTATCGTGTTCGGAGAAAAGTGAATAACTTTATTGGAAATAGTGAATACGGATGAATTTTGAAAGATTTTCTTTATCTTTGCAAATGTTCCAAATCAGAGCTTAATTATTTCCATTTTATGCGAGTTTCCTTTTTGAATGGTATTTTACTTTTCCTCTAAAAGTCTAATTTTGCAGGAATGGAACTGTCAGCGTGAGGTTTCGATACTTTTTAACTTTGAAAAAATCGTGAAATGACATCAAATTCGGGAATCTAAAATAATTTAACAACCCTGGTGTAAAATTGAATAACGAAATTTCCTACAATATTTCATGAAATGATAATAAAATCTCAAAAAGCACTCCTATCAATTATATTTATAATCAACACAATAATATTTTTTTGGAAATTCGAAATACCTGAATAGAATGCCAGAAATACATATAATTATAAATGTATGGGATTTCTTCACAATACGTCTGTGCTCAGTTTTTGCATGCCTTATAACCTGAAGAATGAATGTGTTAGTCTCATGGAAAATCTCGTAATATAATAGACAGTATAACATTCTAAAAAGTTCTTGCCACTATTTTGGTACTATGTATTTTACAAACTTTGTGACACTTTTGAAACTTATTTCAATCCCAGAAGTGATTCTGAGCCCTATTAGGAATAAAAATTGATTTCTTTTGCAGAAAAATTGACAGGGCGAAAATTGGATGTTCCGGAAGTTACTCAATCAGAAGAGGGACAAAAGCAGAAACTAGAGGTCGTTCTCCATGCTGCGAATCATGTTCTCGGACGTTATCCACCATACAAATGGAGCGTTGAAACCGTGCATTCAAAGAACATCGTAGCTATTTTACATCTTCTGGTTGGCTTAGCACGACAATTTCGTGCTCCTGTTAGATTGCCAGAACGCGTTTCAGTTTACGTTGTCGTTGTAAAAAAGAAGGACGGACAACTGATCCACAAAACTGTCAAAGAGGAGCTCACTTCCACATATGACGACGTTGGAATGCGATGTGAACGCGATGCTTTTGATACTCTCTTCGATCAGGCTCCTGAAAAATTGGCAGTCGTCAAGAGGGTATTTATTTTTACCTCAACAAATTATTCAATACTCACAGTAACATTTATTTTCTGGAGGAAGTTTTTATGTAGATTACAAATTCTCATCTTCAAATAATTTAATTGTTATTGTTTTAGTCTTTAGTAACTTTTGTAAACAAGCATCTGAGCAAAGTTCACTTGGAAGTCACGGATTTGGACTCTCAATTCCACGACGGAGTTTTTCTGACTTTGTTGTTGGGACTTCTTGAAGGATTTTTCGTGCCCCTGGGAAGTTTTCATCTGACTCCAAAGACTCATGACCAGAAGGTTCACAATGTTGCATTTGCTTTCGAGCTCATGCAAGACATCGGTTTGCCGAAACCGAAAGCCAGACCTGAAGGTATATTTAACAGATAAGGCATACAAAACGTAGAGGTCGCATAGGTTGGTCTCTTTTCTCTGATCCCGTTGAGTCATTAGTTGCAATATGAAAAAGGAAAATTATCAATTTTCTCAGTCTTGAAAAAATATAGTGAATTCGAATGTTAGACGTCAGACACCAATTCTGAATTTTTTTTATTTTCAGGACTAAGAAAATTTATAACTTATTTTTAATACTTTTTTTTGTTCCTTCCAGTGCTTTTACTGTTTTTTTCTGTTTAATGGGAAAATTGAATAGTGTGTTGTCCAAATTTGATCGTTAGATTCTCGGTTTCCTTCTAATTTCCAAGAATTTCGTATTTAATTGTAATTTTTAGTTTTCCTAAATGTCTTTCTAAAACTAGTTAAAACTAAAATTATATATTGTATTTTATTTTTTAAACTATTGAGTTTATAATACAAACTTTTTTAACTTGAACCTGTCCCCTGTCTAGTAATTCCTGTACTATAAAGACCATGAGACCAGAATATTTTTGAAGCATTAATTATATTGAAATTACTTAAATAAGTTATATTACAATTTTGATTTCTTGCAGATGTGGTGAATTTAGATCTGAAATCAACACTCCGTGTGTTATACAATCTATTCACTAGATATAAGGGAATCAACTAAATTGATTTGGTCAAAACGAATCGAAAGGATCGATTTGCAAAAAGAAAGCGCACTTACAAAAGAAGAGCGTTATTCATAGTCAATCGAATTCGAAGAAGTCTGAACCAGTTATAAAACTTACTGTTTAAGACTACTCACTACAGGATTAATCTCTTCCTCTTCCATTTTTTTAGAGGGAAACTTTTCTTAAATTTGTCTAACCAAAGAGTATAGTTTTCTATGCTTTAAGTAAAAGATGATGAAACTGCCATAGTTTTTAAAAATATTTTAAATTTACTAAATCCGACTAGAGGCCGATTTTTTATTTCTCAATCAAGATATCCTTGATTTTGCTTAAAAGATCGACCTATTGCCTAACAATTTATAATAACGGAATGACTTTTTTAACCTGACGTGCCTTTTGTTAAAAGTTGTATAATTAACTGGACCATAGGTTTTTGAAAAATATTTATTGCTTTTCTACTTAATCACAGGACGATTGATTGCCTTCATACAATATAGTATTGTAATAATGAAGTCCTTCAGAGTTTAAATCTTGCCGATTTGAGACAAATATTGACTGTACAAGCCATTGTTTCCAGAGCCTGCGGTCCTGATATTAACAATACTTTAATATTTCTGGACACTTCAAATATTGACGTATAAGTGTACAAATATTTTTACATAGTCTAGCTGTTATACTCATTTGTGTATTTATATTATAGAGCGAAATATATTTATATTCACAATTACAAAAGTATTTATAGATTCAAGTTTCCTTTTTCTAACTCAACGATCTTCAAGCTTCTAATTGAACTAATTAGAAGAAAGGTAATAAATCACAACTAAAGGTATTTGGGATGTTTGACATAAATATTATTGACATCGATTTGCAGAGAAAATGTGGAGCAAATTGTGCCAAGCCAGATATAGAAAATAGAAATGGAGTAGGACATGCAGGGACATGCCGCATTGAGAGACAATCTACGAATTCGTATGACTATAGAGATATTTATGAATAGAGTGCAGTATAAGCTATTTCGCGGGATTATTTCGAGGCACGCGATGCCCCTATAAAAAAAACGCCTCCTTCAGTCCTGCTTTTAACTTTATACGTGACAAACAAGAGCATAAAAAGTGCCGTAATTACCACAGACGCCGAGGAATTATCACGAAAGGTGCTTATAACAAAAATATAACACATTTAGTCGCCCTTCTGAGTTTCTAGAATCAAGTTCTTTCTGTCTTTGTCAATCAGGAGATTCAGAAAATCCTGAAATTTTATTAGACTCAATTTCTGTCATATTTAAAAATACATTTTAATATTTAATATTAATTTCGGATTTAATTCAACTGAATTATTTTTATTTCTTCGGAAAATGAACATTGTAACTCTTGAGCATATACTTATTGAGTCGAAAAAAATTCTAATTAATCATGGGAAATTTGATGAGGCAAAGAAGAGGTAACAATTCAAAAATGGATTCGATTATAAGAGGACCTAATTCTATATCTTGACCTTTCCTTCGGAAATATTTTTCACATTTCTTATCATTATAAAAAACTCTTTATTATTAGTGAAGAAATGGATGAGCCCATCGATGCTGGTTTTAATGAAGAGGAATGGCCAGAACTTCCTGAAGATTTTTATCCAAGTGAAAAAGAAATTGAGAAGAAGAACTTGGTTTCCAATAGAAAAAGAAGTTTAAGAAATTCAAATATATTTACGATTTATGCAAGGATGTTTCGCGTTATGCTTTCCAAATGGATTAGAACTTCTAATTTTGTTGATGAAGAACAATATCGAAGAGAACTCGAAGAATTAATTCTTCCTAGTAATGAAGAATGGCGCCAAGAGGTTTATTTGCGCCTTGTTGAACTGCAGCGACAAGTAGATCGGAATCCAGAAGGAAAAGAGTGAGTTTTTCTGATTCCATTTTTTTAAAAGGATTAATCAATTTCCGACGTTTGAAATTTAAGTCCTATTCTACAATCGAAACAAACATAAATTATTTGGCAGGTTGTAATTTTTAATTTGAATCATTTCCAAAAGTTTTGAAACGTTTCTCATCCCTAATTTAATTTGATTACTGGTACTTTTACCACTTAAGGTACTTATCAGTCATGAGTTTATAACTGGATTTAGAGTCAAATCTTTCAAATTAGTGTTTCTTTAGTTTATTTCAGTAAGATTTCGTTCTGGAATTTTGACATTTTGTTGTCCAGACAACGAGAAAAAATTTCAATATGCTTTCGCTTACCCAAAACTCTGGTGTTTTCACTTTGGAATTTTAATAAATTTAAGCTGCACTGGAAAATGGCTTCATGAAGCATTTTTAATATATTTTCATCAGAAGTCTGAATTTATCATAAAGGTATAATATGTTTGGTATAATAAACCATAACCGGTCTTTCGTAGTTCCTATCTTAATGTTTTGACTTTTAATAACAAATTACAATCCTATTTTCTGTAACTTAAGTGATGATTTACAAAATCTTCACCTGTCATGGAAACAATTCCATGTCAATGGAAACAATTCTTTCTCTGATACACGAAATGTCTGCATTTTTGGAATTTCGTAGATGGTCAACACTAAATTTAACTTCCGATTCCAGTATACCGATTCAAAAAAAGAACTTAAATGTTTATAAAACTGAATTAGAATTGATTACTTATTCAATTACTAAAATTACTCGGCTTTGTGTTCCCGTATAATTTAAAATGAACCTAAATATTAAATTTAAGTATTTTATATATTCAAATATATAAATTTAAATATTTAATTATTTTTGAATATTTAATAAAGAATGAATCCTGGTTCGAGAAACGTTTCAACAGAAAATAAAGAATACGCATGGGAACCCAAGATCAGAATTTTCCCTCTGAGGCGACAGAGAGGAAAGAAAGATAAGTCCATTTCTTCTTCAACTACAATTTCGGGAGCAGGTGGTTCCATGACTGAAGCTTATATTGAACCAGGATGGCGAATTAGAGATATCATTTTGGCAGCAAAAGTTCTCCACAAAGAAGATCCTCCACCAAATTATGCTGATGAAACGGAAATGAGGCGAGTTTTTGGACTCGTATACGACGTTTTAAGATGTGAGATCAATCATCTTTTTTATTTTCATTACCTTTCCAACTTACTGTTTCTACAAAATAAAAAATTAAAAGACTACACACATTTTACTCTTTTAATTGAACAATGCAAATTAAATTTGATCTATGAGTCTATAACGCAGAAGAAATATCTTGAAATAATATTTTTAGATAGGCACGTTTTGAATCACGCATTAGAAGACGTTGGATTTTGGCAACACTATAAAGAACACCGACCAGCAGAAAAAATAGTTTTGCTTTTATTGTACGACATGCAGGGAAGAAAATTTACTCGAATTGGAAGCAAAAGTGCTATAGCAGAACGAGAGAAAGCATTCTCTTCAACAGGATTAAAAGAAGTGGAAGATAGTCTTCTAGAAACGAAAACACGATTGGCTGCTAGTGTTTCGAGATTAAGAATCGGTGGTTCTGCTCTGACTTTAGGTGAAATTTGTAATGCTCAATCTGAGGCTTTTTAACATTCAAATATGAATTTTCTTCTTATAGAATTTTTTTTTACAATTTAGACGAACTACTCCCAGCTCATTTAAAGTCAGCAGAAGGAATTTCTTGGGGCGGAGAAGGTTCGATTGCATCAGGATGGGTGAATTCGATTAAAATATCAAGCAAAAAGGAATTCATAAGAGAAATGAAAAAAATGGGATTTCGACATTGCCTGGATTGTAAAGAAGCTGATCTTAGAGAAAATTATTTTATTTTTGATTCACTGTGTCCAAAGGTTGTTAATTTTCATGAAAAAGGTCGAGAGAAACTGGCTACGTCGGATTTAGTTCGAAGTCATAGTTTTGTATTTTTGGTACGTTTGATTCTTGAATACGTTTGATACCCATTTTCTAATCGTCTCAATTCAATAGAAAAATAAAAATCTCTTAATTTTTAGTTGGCAAAACGATACAGTTTGAAAAATGTGCTCACTTTATATTTTGCTGTGAGCAGCTTCGTCTTACTTTGGAACCTTAACAATTAAATAATTAAAAATTATAAACATTCAAAAACGAGTTATTCTTAAATTTTAAGATAGGTATTAAAAATTTGACAAAATACAATTTACAATTCAAACCCTTGAAAGTTCAACCATTTTCAATGTTTCATTTTGAATTTGTCGAAATTTGATGACCTTTCACATAAATTTGTACAGTCTTGCAAGCTTATTATATTTACAATTTTTTAACTTTTAAGATTCCAAGTCTTCGGTTCGAAGTTATGCAGTATTAGATACTTAAATTCAAATTTGAATGCTACATCGAAATTTTTTCCAGCAACAATTTCTTTTTTTGAATGCTTTATGGCTGAAGACTCAAAACTGAAAATTTTGATTTGCAAGTGTTATTGTGTTTAACTCTTCAACTTTCAATTTTACACGCTCTCAAATTAAGGATTGTCTCAAAATAAGTTATTCAATTTGACATTCAATCTTTCAAATCCTCATTTTATAATTATTATAACAGGGGAACATTTTTACAAATCGGAATAATCTCCGGTATTTTTTTCTGAAATTTCAGTGAATTCAAATCTTGTGAAATGTTTTTCAGACTTTACCCTTGTACTTTTTTTATTTAATAAAAATGAAAATTGCGGTTTTCAAATTTGTGTTATAAAAAGGCGATTCTCGTCAGGAAAGGTCTTTTTGCGTGGGAGCAGCGGCTTTAGCAAAGGCAGTTCGAGTAGGCAATCTTTGTGGACCAGTAATTTTAACAAATTGCATAGCACCAAGGCACACAGGATATGTTGCGAGTCTTTTGGCTGATATTGAAGATGCTGGAAGACTTTTAGCCTTTGGCACTGGTGATCAGCGTTGCGAATACGAAACTTATCTACGCCACTTGGGAGTCACTCTGCAGCAATGCCGAATTTTTTCGGAAAAGTAAAGAAACTCAATTATATCGATCTCAATTTCTTATTCCCTTATAATAAAGCCAATATTTTGTTTATTTTCACATTTTTTTCTCTATCAGTTGAAAATTGGAAGCTAGATTGAAAACTAAGAAATATAAAGAAATATTTAAGAAAAATGATAGAATATATTTTTGAATCGTCCTTTAGTTTTAATCAATTTTCAGGTACGTTTCTCCGCCAGCTTTGGCAGAATTGGAAAGAGCGACGATAATTATGGCGACACCTCATTGTAGTTACACAGGAGTGAAAGACATTGTGGACTTGACAGTGGCTAGAGGAGGAGATATTGCCCTTCTGGAATCCCTTACTAGTGTTGATAAAGAATTAAAACAACCTAGAACTTTGCTAACTGATCAGTTAGAAACTTTGAAATATGCTTTGACCAAACCTAATGTCCAGTTACTCATTTATGAAGCTCATTCGATTTTGCCTTCAGAGACGTCGCAAATGGTCAACCAGGTTGTCGATTATGCTAACTCAATGGCGAAGGAGAAATATACTCGAGAATGTTCTGTAGGTTCCCTGCCTTGTTCTTGTTTGATTCTATTTCGTTGATTTTATTTCTTCTTTTCAGATATTCCTTTCAGATAAGCAATCTCTGAGAACTTTAACAAATTGTTCCAGTACATAACTCAATTTTAATTGACTTAAAAATCCTAAGAATGGGAGACTTATTTTTCTTATTCTAAAATTGGTTCTCAAAGTTGGAGAATTGTTCATTTTTTATAGAGAATATTTGGAAATAAAGAAAAGTATAACTATGTAAGGGAGGGCATTGGAGATGGAAACTGGGACTATTTGTGCAAAATCGTAAAATTACTAAAAGTGTTTTGACAATGAATAATTTTTTAGTTTTAAGAAAACATTTTTAGTGAAGCGAAATTCATGAAATCGTTTAAAGAAGTTCCGTACTAATCAACTTGAAAAATTAATCAACTTTGAAACTTACAATTTTTTTGAAATAACGCTAATAATCACTTTTTGAAGATCTTTTATTCAAAAACTGTTGGATTGTGATTTAAAATCTAAATCTACCAGGTTTCAATTTTGAAGCATTACGCTTCCGCAACGATAATAAGAAGAATGTTAAATCTCTTCTTTTATGGAACTATCGATCTATCCAATTTTTAAATTTCAAATTTTTCTTGATTTTAAGAATTTTATAATTTCAGATACTTTTACCTAGGACATGGCCTATATGGCCTCTAGTGTAAATATGTCATTGGGCATTCCTAATTTTTCAACTTTTGATTAAAAAACTTCACGATTTTTAACATAGTTGAATTTTGAAGGGTTCCATTTATACATTTCATATTTTTGTGTAACTGAAGGGTTCCAGATTTCAATTGAAAATTCTGAACTAATATGTGAATTCTGGATCAAAGTATATTTTTAGTCTCGAAATTAACTTTAAATAATTAAATTTGTAAGTTTCCAATCAAAAATTGAATGTCGTATGCTTCTTTTTGGAATTCTTCTATTCTAAAATATCAAATTTGAAATTGTCACTTTCTCCAATTCGGAATGCTACGATTTGAAATTGGTAGATTAAAAAAAGGCCAGTATTGAGTTTGATATTAAATAATATTTACTTTGAAACGCTCTAATTTTTTTCAATTCTGAGTATTGCTATTATACATTTTTT
>WSXT02226581.1:0-68552 GCA_011762715.2 Neuroterus valhalla | reverse complement strand
TTGTGAACTTGATTTGATAATTACCTCGCTATAACTGAAACGCTGAAAATAAGTTAAGAAATTCAGAAAAAAAATTAACTTTCTATTCGTTTCCTAAGAGAAAGTTGTTAAAAACAATAATAAATTGTTTAAACATCTAATTATCAGGATAAAGTAGTATTCCATGTATTTGAAATAATCTGCGTTGAAAAACCCGCCAAAAAATCATAATTAGGGCCAAAAACTCGAAAAACCCAACTTTTTACTTATGGGGGTTTTTCGGGACCCTATAAAAGAGACTCATGGGGGTAGTATTTGCAAAGTATAATTTTATTCGCATCCGGCGACTAATTGTGAAGAGAAATGGTGAATTTCGAACTCGATTCACCTAACATTGTGAATTCTGAATTAAATTGACAAAAACATCTTTTTTTATGGGAAATACGCATTCATTTGTACGGCTGTACCCCGCTGCAACTTTTTCTGAAAGAATCAAAAAGTATACAACAAAAGAATTCACTAAGTATATTCCTGAATTTTATGAAAAAAAAATTTTGATGGGGCACATTTCACTCTCAATACTATAAATTTACTTGTTCGAAATGGAAATACGGAATCGAGCAACGATTATACGTACGCTCAGGAATATCCTCCATGTCACCTCGTCCATTTCTGGTACGAACTCACAGAACAACAACGTTTTTCGCTGAACGCTCGAAACTCAAGAAAAGCACTGGAGGGCGTGAATTCGGCGTAGAGTTAAGTTCAACTGTTCGCCAAAAGAACAGTTTTGAATATAGTGACTTGTGCTTTCACAAAAAAATGCTCTAATGTCCCCTGCATAAGTATAAATGAATATTACCCTCATGCGGTAACTTCGAATTTTGAGGTTTTGACCAGCTTTTTCGGATCTTGAACCACTGTGCGGTGATGCGAAGTAAAAGCATAATGAAGGATAAGAAGGTATACATCGATCACGATTTGACGTCGAGAGAGAGGAAAATTCGAGGACTGATGAATGGCAGAGCTAGAAGGGAGAGAAGTAACAGAAGAGCAGCGAAGGTAGAATATCAGAAACTAAAAAAGATGAAGAAATCCGAGTTCGGGATGAGGAGAAAGAGGAGTTAAGAGAGGTGCAGAGGGACTTATTTTGTAGGATATAAAGGGGTACGGGAACAGCAGGGTGGTGGAGCGACGGAGGTACTCTTTCCGAATGTAGCAGAGATGGAGAAAAGATGAGGACTTTCGGAGGTTTGTGCAGGGATTTGAAGTCTGTTGGACTGGTAGACATCTGGGTATAGAGCAAGGAGTGGAGCAGGAAAGAACCAAGGATACCAAGGGAGTCTAGGTTCAGGCTCCAAGAGGCGGTCAGGTTAAAGAAGAGAGGTAGGGCTAGTGAGGGGATTTAAACGGGGATCAAGGAGGGTTCTAAAGGAGGAATGCATGGTTGTGGTGAGGAGCAGGAGGTGCAAATGAAGGCTGTAAAGATAGAAGGGGTGGAGTGCAAGTTTGTGACGGTGTACAATAGCGATGGAATGGAGAGGATTAGAGGCAGGGTGGAAGAAGTTATAGATGAGAGAGAGGAGGAAATGGTTTCACTAGGGGTGATTGGAATAAGGATTTTTTAATTGCGATAATGAGGAGAGAATAGGATCTCTACGTGGATAGTGAAAGTTTTGAAAGGATGTCAAAGGATACGGTTATGAATAAGAAGGGGGATATTTTAAGGGACTCATATTTTTCGAACTTTTACTCCAGATACTGTGTCCTTCTCTCTTGATTTTTTCTGTCTCATGGGAAATTTTTGTTGCTAGAAAGTCATTTTTTACCAAAAATAACCAGAATGAGCGCTATCCCAAAGAATGAATAGTCAACTATTTCTAAACTGTCGGTAATACGGATGATTGCGCATGCGCAAAAATTGCTCTGATGTTTGTCTCTTCTGAACATCAACTCCCTATTAGCTTTACAGATATGGACGGTACCCTTTCAATACACATATGAATAAGAATATCGTGTGTTACGCTGGAGAGCTCTATCTCCATCAAATTCTGAGGGTTTCTATTCCTGTGAATTAGCGCGGCTGCACCTTATATAGCTAACTTCGCAGTTATTACTGAAGTTCAGTTTTCTTTTCTCGTCATGCTAGATACAGAGATATACTTTTATATTATTTTCTCAGGACTGTCTTCACAAACAAAGCAGCGCATCACTCCAATAAACGAGATAAAAGGCCTCCATGTTCCAGAAGGTCAGCCAATTATTTACAATGATTGGATGATTGGAGTAGATAGTTACGGTTCTATTGAACCACTTATACAGGATGGTACATCTTTTGTCATGCTACGACAGCCTGAAAACAGTGTAACGTGCATCAAGAGCGTAGAATGGCTTGTTTACGTCTCTAATTACATTGATTCAGCTGGATTAGGACAAGAAATCTTGCAATCTGCTGCACGCCTAGTACATGAGATGAAAGACCGTCAACAGGGACGAGATAGAGTTGAACCTCCAAGGAGAGCAGTATCTGGTAATTTCGAAGATATACTACGCGTTGCTCTTCCACAAGAGGCTCGACCAGTTCGCAATGATTTTGAGCCTCCAAGACAAGCTGTTTATCACAGTCCAAATGATCAACATTATGTCGATACACCCATGCCTGACAGGAGGCTAATGGCAAGAATGATGTCTAGTAGGAAAAGAACCAGGAACGAATAAATTATTAGCAGGTGACATCACGACTTGAGGTTTGTAAAATTTATAGATTAAAGTGTGACGAGGGAGGAAGGTTGGTAATAATTAACGAATTGAGAATCACCTGCACCAGGCGCAGGTAATTCGAATTACGAACATTATATCAGTAGTCAACCATCTATCCCCTTTGTTGGCACTGATTCTAGTTGATTCTCGTAGAACATCTGACTCCATGGAGAAAGGGAAATTGTTTTGGCCTTCAATTACACAAAGAAATGATTAGAATTTGCATTTTACACATGCCCAAAGTTTGCTCTATTCCTCGTGGCTTGAAGATGACCAATTTTTTAGCTCTGCAGGCATAGTAAAGAAGCTTGTTCATACATTTGTGAAATAGAAAAACAATTTTACGTGACCTCTTCAGTTAATGGTTATCTGAAGCCGTCCTTCTTCGACAACACTAGATTTTATGTCTGAGTCACGTTGGATGACTAGAGTACCGCATTGGATTGTGCCTCAGTTTTTATAAGGACATAATTTTTGAATATGACCAACATTAACAAGTAAAAACAGGAAATATTGAAGGAAAATTATTGTTCTAGGTGCTATTAGTTGACGAGTTGAAGAGAGCGAAACTTATCATGTTCTAGAAAAGGAGACTAGAGTCGTTACATGCTTTTCGTTATAATCAAGAAATAGGACTGAATACATTTGCTTGTCATATTGTTTTGTAAGAACGCTTATACATAATAAAAAATTTTGATTGTCTCTGCAATATCTTGTGCAAGTTATTCTGCTCTTCTTACAATTTCTCTCCTAATGACAGTAGTTCGTATAAATATTGGTGAACCCCCCGAGAGATGACCCTGACAGAAATAACACAGAGAAAGGGCCATATTTTGTATTCGCGGAATCAAAGGGAGACAATACGACTGATTAGAAGTGTGTGAGTTTTACTTTCGGAGGGGGCGACCGACGGAAAGGGAAAAGTTTCCTCAAACGCAGATAGGCTTCTATGATTTTGCTTGTGACATGTTCCTTGAAGCTCTAGCCTGATTGCATCATGAGGCCTAGATTTGTCACCTGTGTGCTGGTAAACAAGAGCGCATCCTCGATTTCCAAATGGGGTAAGCCCGCATCTTTGAAGTTCTCTATTGAAAGAATCGCAGATTCAAAAGGATTCACATATAGAGCACGATCCTCCGCCCACCTCGAAATAGAGTATAACGTAAGGGAAGGACCAGGGCACAAAAATCTATGTCTACTATCTTAACGGAACATAAATCTACGTGTCATTTGCATACATGAGGATGATTACTCCAACCCTGCCCTGAGAGACCACCTCTAAAAATGATAGGAATCCTATAAATGGATCTGGGAGATCGTTTTCCGTGAACAAAGAAAAGAGTTGAGCTGAGCACCTCACCCTGCGGCACAGCTTTCCTCAGTGGTCGGGAGAAGGCCATCGGGAGGTTGTAGTGTCCGAAACCTCAACTTGCTGGCTACTGTTCGGAATAAAGCTACTAACCAATACAGTGCATTATCAGATATACCCTCGGATTTTAATTAGGCTAGCAGGAGTATGTGATCAAGTATTTCGAAAGCGCGCAATGGATCGAGTAGTGCCAATATCGTAACCTCAAGATTATCTAGAACACGACCTATTTCATCTGCCACGTGGTTCAAAGTAGTGGCCGCAGAGAACCCACTCCTGAACCCAGACTAAGAGAGGGGCAAAATACCATTTTTGTTGGTAAAGGGAATGAGCTTCTGCCTAGACCAAACACAGGCCTAATACATTCTATCCCAGATGTGCTGAGAGGAAGGTCTTTACCGGGAGCAAGGAAGAAGCCTGACATTTTTGCGACGAATCGCAGCTGTTGCAAGATTCTGCAGATTGCGTACTTAGCGTGATGGGAATCCGATTTTGATTTACGCTATTTGGAATGTGCCCTGTCCGCAGCTTTAGATACTTTTCAATCGCATCTGAAAACCAGGGGAGTATGGGTCTGGCTGTCCTGAAATTTCTGAGAGGACAAAACGTGTCCGTCAAATTGAGAAGAAACTCAATAAAGCAGTCCACCTTCTTGTCTACAGAACCCGTATATAATGCGCTTATCCCATTTGCCGAAAAGATAAGGTCAAAAACTGACGAAGAATTGCTCCTAGTGCGTGTAGGATCTCTTGTTAACTGGCTGAGTGCGAAGGAACAGGCTGAGTCGAACAGTTTTGACCTTCTTGGTAGATTTGTGAGGGGAGCATTAAAATTGGAGTGGGCAGTACAAATTCATTGTACTTGACAATGTCATTGTTCCATGAAGCACACAAACGTGGACTCCTAAGAGTTATCAACTAATCGTAGGTTTCCTTTGAAGTAATTATTCACGCCTCTTCCTCTCCGAATTGCAATGCTTCTATGATCTATGCTTATCCCGTTGAAACCTCCGACCAAAACTCCTGAACTTAAAATATCACAATGCAGCCATGACTCGGAAAAAGCTATAATATCCAAATTATATGAGTGAATGAAATCTATTACATGATTACCTTTTTTCAAAGAAGTAGAAAAACGTAGAAATGCTCATGCTCTAACCACATTTGAACCTTGGGAACCACAATCTCAATATACGCACTTCACATGATTATACACATAGTGTACACATACGTAGACTGCACTCACGAGCGCATAGTCCACGAGAGACGGAGGTGAGTGTAGGACTTACAAAGCGGCACCTACCCACTAAACCTTTAACTCCTTTCCCTGCCAACCCATTTCGCCGGAACGGCTTCCACATTACTTCAAGAAAATGGGGGTAATGCCAGTACGCTGAGCTTCGGCTTTCCTCTGCGTATCCTATTTTGACTACAGACTACTGCTTATGACCCTACTAAGATGCACACATTGTCTTCTATAGCTCAACATTGTCACGCAACGGGCTCGTCGGCCTTTGACATCTTGATAAGGACCTACATTCCAATACCTCGAGGCCTCCTTTTGGTGTTGCCTCTTGGTGCACCCTGCACCTTGTGGTTCCCGGGAAATGGTCGGCCCGGGAACCTTTACCTGCCACGGCACAGAGGAGTGCGGAATACTTCATACTCCGCGGACCTGAGCCCCTCTTCTCCACACCTCCAGCAGCACGTCTTCTTGTACGGACCAGTGCAGCCTGCTGCTATATGACCGTAGCCATGACAGCGATAGCTCCGAGTCACCTCAACCTTCCTTCTGACATGACAGGACATCCATCAAACTTTGAGGTTTCCTATGTGCAGAAGCCTTGTAGCCATCTCCTCGTCCATTTCGACAAAGGCTTTTAGGGTGCCCCTAAAGGCATTACTAGGTACATATACCTTCATCGTCCCCTTCATAGCATCACCAAAGAGCTTTTGAATCGCCCCTCTGACGTCTTGGCCTCCAGCAAACTTATCGAGGTCAAGCACCTCGACCTCGACACGAGGGACCAACTCACAAACTTTATCCTCTACCTCAACTGCTTACTCAATAGCAGCGAACAGTTTGGTTCTGCCGCCTGCCTCATTTCCTACTTCAATGAGGATGTCTACATCCCGCGTTTTGCAGATACCCTTGATTCTAACGCCAAGGGTGTCCGGCTCCACCGACCTCTTATTATTGCGGAGGATCACGACGTAGCTCGAATACTCGGACGGTTTAATCAGAACTGCCTCGGGACGAGCTCGCTTCAGGACCTACTCCTCCTTCATCCCCTTTTCCTTCGGGACTGATGCTGCCACGATTGGAGAACTCGAGGCCGTAGGTACAAGTACTTCCTCTTGAGCCTTAACCTTCTTTAGCGCAGCCTTGCCCGCACTAGAGTCTGAGGTACTTGCGTTGGTTTCTCTCTGCCTCTTCCCTTGAACTGAGGCGAGAGTTTTCCTAGCGTCTTCATCCGTCTGAAGACTCTGCTCCGATTGCAAAGATGTAGAACCAGCAGAAGCTGACAATACCGCAACCTCTGGAACTAGTAGGGAGATTCTTACTCCCTTGGGGTAATTTGTTTTTCAAAAACTTGTCCATCGGTTATTTGTTAATCGAGGTTTCTTCCACTATCTGGTTTTTGTCCAGCCCGGGTAACTGATTCACCCGGTACCACACATATTTGGGATGCATCCCCCTACTAGCTTTCTTCAAAAAGGAAGACGGAGGTGAGACATTGTATACAGTAGCCGAAGAGCAAAGAGGATTAGAGGAAATGGATGACGGTATGAGAGAGGAGCTTAGCGTACGATTAATTCAGTCGTTCGAGATATCGCACACAAAGGTAGACGGATAAAATGCGAAAAAGTTATCTTACATATCAGATGCATCTGACACTCTGGCTTGCGAGAAGTATTGTGATATCGAATCACGCACGCTTACAGTAGTTGACTGATATGTTGAGGCGAGTCAGGGCTGGACGGATGCCGATGCTAGGCTTAGATGATTTTTCAAAGAAGAGACGAGGTCTGCCTCCTCTAGGGCTCCTACTGGTTTCGAAGCCTTCTTTTCGTTTCTACTCCAGACTGCTTTCCTGAAAATCCATGGTTTGTCTCCAAACCTTTTTGCTCTCATCTTTTCCTTTACTGATGTCAGGCGTTAGTAAGTATCCACAGATTCATTTTGGTTCATGTAGATGGCCCCTTCTTTTAAGTAAGGATCGATCTCCTGGACCAGCATAAATGAATTGCTTACACCTAGCGGCGGCAAAATTCAGGTTCACTGCGATAGGAAGGAGAGCATGAGATTTTATTGAAGAAAGCAGTCATTGATTGGTAAAGTGAATAGTATCTGCGTCATTCGTCCAAAAAGCGACTGTTGAGGTGCTCTTTTCTTCCAGTCAGTACAAGAAGGGAAAAATGCAAACGTCAACAATTTTTATCTTAAGGCAAAGTTACTCTCCAACTGACCTTCATCTCCTCAGACAAAATATCTACAACTCAAAGAAGCTGTTGGCGGTTTGAAGCAATGGAGAGGATCAAGGATCAGGTTTATCGATTTCAAGAACCTTTCCAAACCTGGCATATTTATTGTTCGGTTACCGTGTACTTCTGACAAATCTCTATGGATCTCCAAACTATTGACAGTCCAAAATTACTCGTTGAAAACGAGAGAGGTTCCAGTTGAAAATATTTCATTAACAGAAGGAGGTAACGAAGGCATCAAAGAAGGAGTCGTCTTCAGAAAACTGAGGCAGAATACTGGCTGTTGAATTAACAGCGTAAACTCCTCGGATTATGATTCTATCCAAATAGACCTCCACCAGCTCAAAGCTACGTCAGCTTTTTTAAGCGGGCGTATTACAGTGGAACAAACAGTGTGGCTCTATAGAATATGATAAAACTGTTGATAACCTAAATGTGGCCATGTTGGAATCATCCCTACTTCGCGACGGTTAGATATCAAGGGGTCATGTTTTGCTTCAGCCATTAAAGTGTCAGCTGGCAAGCCCGATCTAGTTAGGTAAGGGAACCCGAAAACGACTAAGACAAACATAGGGAGGATCTTAGAAAGGCATCGGCAACAACCCCTAAATAAGAAAGTATAGTAGTATTCTAGTAGCGTTAATAGTATTTGCCCAACTGACCGGCTGATAATTGCTGTGCTTTAAGTGCAAAGGGCAATACATATATCTTATAAAGATAATCGTCTTATCCGAATCAATGAACCAGATGAGGATGCTCCTCAGGGTACTTATAAATTTCAGGCTCTGAAGAAAAGAACTTTGAGACTGTTTGAAAGAACCAATTCAATTCTGCAGAAGAACATGATGTAGGTATCACTGTTATTGAGAGAATACAAACCATGCTGTGTAGCAGGTTTGTTCGATCTTCACCTAACGGATGCAACGTAGAAGCAGTCGTTCAAAGGCGGTGATTTAATTTTTGGATTATATAAGTCAGATTCCTACACACCAGACTATGCGGATGACCGTATCATCGTGGTAATGAGAAATCAGGAATACAATTCCGTTAAACGTATCCAAAGTGCTCTTTATATGAGAATCGACTTCTCTACATAGGCTGCGTATTGAGGTGCCATTTTTTACCCTTAACTGACCTGAAACTACATATTGATGCGATAGTTGAAAAAGCCAAAGCTGCTGTATTATGCTTATCATACTTATGCCTTATTGATCTCAGTGTCTAAAACTAGTTTGGTTAGTCTTAGGGACCAGCTGGAAAGCCTTCAGCGGGATTAGGTCAATCAACGGTATATTAGGCTGACATTGTGGCGATCAGATCTGCTTAGATCAGATTCGTACATGTGAGTTTGTTGATCACCACATTTGTATATGCTCTGATGCTTAATCTGCTTCGAAGGCCCTGGAATCAGGGAAGATCACATTTAAACTTTACTGAAGCTTCTTTCTTGAACGCTTTATTATACTGGGGAAACGAGGAAGCTGATGTGATGATGGAACTACTGGAAATACAAAGGAAGCTGGAAAGAGTAGTAATGGAAATTCTCATTGGCCACTGCCCCTTGGAGAAACCCCTGACTCATAATAAAATCATCAGTTACTCTTGCTGTCATGGATGGGCTTTCGTGAGAAACCGGTACATTGCATCATCTGTGATTGCGATACGCTTGTGATCCTCAGAGTAAAAGATTCATATAATTGAAAATTTTTCAGAATTATTTCATTATCAACTAGCCTAAGCACCCATACAGCACTAAGGCTGGAGCGCATATTGTTCTGTCCCCTTCTGTATTTTGAAGCAATCTTTTCCCTTCATGCGGGCAATCGCAATCGTTCTGTTAATAACCTCTTGGCTGCCAGGCGTACTAAATGGCATAAAAAGGATGCGGATCTCTTGTCAAAGCAAAATGAGCTTCACGCATTATGTTATCCATAAGCCATCCCAGCCGGGCTGGAGGTACTTTATATCACATAAGACGCAGACCTCTTTGCGGACCAAAGTGAGTCGGAACCACTTCACAAGCCGGCAGCCTTCTAAGCCAGACAAGAATGGTTGGAGCTTTTCTAATGAGGGCGTCTGGTTGATGCTAGAATTCAACATATGATACAAGCGACTACAGAGAGATATTCCCCTAGAAATCGGGTTTCTTTGCAATTTAATTGATTCTCTTGGGATTCTAATGAAATGTATGAGATACTCATCCATTTTTCGTACTATTTTCCAAAGATCTGTATAATTATCTGAAATGTATGTGGAATTCTCTTAAAGTTTGTCACCATCTTTCTAATTTCGCGGAAATTCAGCACTTGGAACCTGATAATTTTGCTTTGAGGCAGCGAGTTTACCGTTGGGTAAATGGGAATTTTTTAAAAGTTGGGCAAAATCCTATGTACAGACGAATTCCTCTCCACCTCAGAAGTAATGTTAAATGTCCACAAGAGAGAGAGGTTTCCAGAGGAAGTTTGAAGTGAACAGCTAGTGCGTCAGTTTGGGCAGTCGCTGAAGCAACCAGGAAGATAGAGACGTGGATGAACAGAGGACCAGTTTTTCGAACTCAAGTACTGAGCCTGGTAAACAAATGGAAACATATGTGAAACCTGGAAGGATACCCTCTACGGTATTCAATTTCTGCACTCCCAGTATCTTTGTCGCATGCACCAGGGATGTGCAGTAACACATCCTTCACAGAATAATTAATTGAGTCCTGATATTCTCGGGAAAACGAATTATATTCGAACAAACCTGATATTGCTTGCCCACCTAACCGACATTTGCAGGCAACCTATACGTCGGAAATCCAAAAGAATAGTTTTCTACAAATTAGAATCCAAAGTGACCCACATTACTTCGAAAGTGATGACGATGGCCCCTGTGCAAGTGGCTTTGCATTAGGTGTCCAAAATGATATTCTACAGGGAGTTTTCCACAAACTGATATCCGAAGAACCAACATTACCCTCGAAAGTGATAACGATGGTCATTGTACAAATATCTCTGCAGTAGGTGACTGAAATGATATTCCACAGGGAGTTTTCTACACATTGATATACAAAATGACAACAAAACCCTCGAAAGCGATGACGATGGTCCCCGTACAAATGGCTTTGTACTATGTGTCGAAAATGATATTCTACAGGAAGTTTTCTACGAATTGATATCAGAAGTTACCAACTTTATCCTCCAAAATGATGACGATGTTCCTCGTGCAAATTGCTTCACACTAGGTGACCAAAAGATATTCTACAGGGAGTTTTCTACGAATCGATATCAAAAGTGGCCGACAATACAGTCGAAATTGATGACGATGGTCCCTGTGCTTTTGGCTTTACACTTGGTATCCAAAATGATATTCTACAGGAAGTTTCCTACAAATTGATATCCAAAGTGACCGACATTACCGTCAAAAGTGATGACGATGGTCCTTGTGCCTGCGGCTTCACACTAGGTGTCCAAAATGATATCCCACGGGTAGTTTTCCACAAATTGATATCCAAAGTGACCAACTTTACCCTCGAAAATGATGACGATGTTCCTCGTGCAAATTTCTTTGCCCTAGGTGACCAAAATGATATCCTACAGGAAGTTTTCTACACATTGATATCCAAAGTGACCAAAATTACCGCCAAAAGTGATGACGATGGTCCTTGTGCTTATGGCTTAACACAAGGTGTCCAAAATTATATTCTACAGGAAGTTTCGTACAAATTGATATCCAAAGTGACCAACTTTTCCCTCAAAAATGATGACGATGTTCCTCGTACAAATTGCTTTGCACTAGGTGACCAAAATGATATTCTTCAGGGAGTTTTCTACACATTTATATCCGAAAGGACCAACAATTTCGTCAAAATTGATGACGATGGTCCCTGTGCTTATGGCTTTACACTAGATGTCCAAAATGATATTCTACAGGGAGTTTTCCACAAACTGGTATCCAAAGAACCAACATTACCCTCGAAAGTGATAACGTTGGTCCTTGTACAAATGGCTCTGCAGTAGGTGACCGAAATGATATTCTACAGGGAGTTTTCTACACATTGATATTCAAAATGACCAACAATACCGTCGAAAGTGATGACGATGGTCCCTGTGCTTATGGTTTTGCACCAGGTGTCGAAAATGATATTCTACAGGAAGTTTTCTACAAACTGATATCCAAATTGTACAACATTACCGTCAAAAGTGATGACGATAGTCTCTGTGCTTATGGCTTTACACTAGGTGTCCAAAATGACATTCCACCGGAAGTTTTCTACAAATTGATATCCAAAGTGACCAACTTTGTCCTTGAAAATGATGAAGATGTTCCTCGTGCAAATTTCTTCACACTAGGTGACCAAAAGATATTCTACAGAGAGTTTTCTACACATTGATATCCAAAGTGACCAACAATACCGTCGAAAAAAATGACGATGGTCCTTGTGCTTATGGCTTTACACTAGGTGTCCAAAATGATATTCCACAAGAAGTTTTCTACAAATTGATATCCAAACTGACCAACTTTACCCTTGAAAATGATGACGATGTTCCTCGTGCAAATTGCTTCGCACTAGGTGACCAAAATGATATTATACAGGAAGTTTTCTATGAATCGATATCAAAAGTTACCAACTTTATCCGCCAAAATGATGACGATGTTCCTAGTGCAAATTGCTTCACACTAGGTGACCAAAAGATATTCTGCAGGAAGTTTTTTACACATTGATATCCAAAGTGGCCAACAATACCGTCGAAATTGATGACGATGGTCCCTGTGCTTTTGGCTTTACACTTGGTATCCAAAATGATATTCTACAGGAAGTTTCCTACAAGTTGATATCCAAAGTGACCAACTTTACCCTCGAAAATGATGACGATGTACCTCGTACAAATTGCTTCGCACGAGGTGACCAAAATGATATTCTACAGGAAGTTTTCTACAAATTGATATCCAAAGTGACCGACATTACCGTCAAAAGTGATGACGATGGTCCCTGTGTTTGAAGCTTCACACTAAGTGTCCGGAATGATATCCCACAGGTAGTTTTCCACAAATTGATATCCAAAGTGACCAACTTTACCCTCGAAATTGATGACGATGTTCCTCGTGCAAATTGCTCTGTACTATGTGTCGAAAATAATATTCTACAGGAAGGTTTCTACACATTGATATCGAAAGTGATCAACTTTACCGTCGAAAGTGATGACGATGGTCCCTGTGCTCATGGCTTTACACAAGGTGTCCAAAATTATATTCTACATGTAGTTTCGTAAAAATTGATATCCAAAGTGACCAACTTTTCCCTCAAAAATGATGACGATGTTCCTCGTGCAAATTGCTCTGTACTATGTGTCGAAAATAATATTCTACAGGAAGTTTTCTACAAATTGATATCCAAAGTGATCAACTTTACCCTCGAAAGTGATGACGATGGTCCCTGTGCTTTAGGCTTTACACAAGGTGTCCAAAATTATATTCTACTGGAAGTTTCGTACAAATTGATATCCAAAGTGACCAACTTTCCCCTAAAAAATGATGACGATGTTCTTCGCACGAATTGCTTTGCACTAGGTGACCAAAATGATATTCTGCAGGGAGTTTTCTACACATTGATATCCGAAGTGATCAAGTTTACCCTCGAAAGTGATGACGATGGTCTCTGTGCTTATGGCTTTACACAAGGTGTCCAAAATTATATTCTACAGGAAGTTTCGTATAAATTGATATCCAAAGTGACCAACTTTACCCTCGAAAATGATGACGATGTTCCGCGTGCAAATTGCTCTGTACTATGTGTCGAAAATAATATTCTACAGGAAGTTTTCTACAAATTGATATCCAAAGTGATCAACTTTACCCTCGAAAGTGATGACGATGGTCCCTGTGCTTTATGCTTTACACAAGGTGTCCAAAATTATATTCTACTGGAAGTTTCGTACAAACTGATATCCAAAGTGACCAACATTACCGTCAGAAGTGATGACGATAGTCTCTGTGCTTATGGCTTTACACTAGGTGACCAAAATGATATTCTGCAGGGAGTTTTCTACACATCGATATCCGAAGTGACCAACAATACCGTCAAAACTGATGACGATGGTCCCTGTGCTTATGGCTTTACACTAGGTATCCAAAATGATATTCTACAGGAAGTTTCCTACAAATTGATTTCCAAAGTGACCAACTTTTCCCCCGAAAATGATGACGATGTTCCTCGAGCAAATTGCTTTGCACTAGGTGACGAAAATGATATTCTTCAGGAAGTTTTCCACAAATTGATATTCAAAGTGACCGACATTACCCTCGAAAATGATGACGATATCCCTCGTGCAAATTTCTTTTCACTAGGTGACCAAAATATTATTCTACAGGGAGGTTTATACACATTGATATCCAAAGTGACCAACTTTACCCTCGAAAATGATGACGTTGATCCTCGTGCAAATTTCTTCGCACTAGGTGACCAAAATAATATTCTACAGGGAGGTTTCTACACATTGATATCGAAAGTGACCAACATTACCGTCGAAAGTGATGACGATGGTCCCTGTGCTTATGGCTTTACACAAGGTGTCCAAAATTATATTCTACATGTAGTTTCGTAAAAATTGATATCCAAAGTGACCAACTTTTCCCTCAAAAATGATGACGATGTTCCTCGTACAAATTGGTTTGCACTAGGTGACCAAAATGATATTCTGCAGGGAGTTTTCTACGCATTGATATCCGAAGTGATCAACAATACCGTCAAAATTGATGACGATGGTCCCTGTGCTTATGGCTTTACACGAGGTATCCAAAATGATATTCTACAGGAAGTTTCCCACAAATTGATATCTAAAGTGACCAACTTAACCCCTGAAAATGATGACGATGTTCCTCGTGCAAATTGCTTTGCACTAGGTTTCAAAAATGATATTCTACAGGAAGTTTTCTACAAATTGATATCCAAAGTGATCAACTTTACCCTCGAAAGTGATGACGATGGTCCCTGTACTTATGGCTTTACGCTAGGTTTCCGAAATGATATTCCACAGGAAGTTTTTTACAAATTGATATCCAAAATGACCAACTTTACCCTCGAAAGTGATAACGATGGTCCTTGTGCCTATGGCTTTACACTAGGTGTCAAAAATGATATTTGACAAGAAGTTTTCTACAAATTTATAACCAAAGTGACCAACTTTACCCTCGAGAATGATGACGATATTTTTTGTGCAGATTGCTTCGCACTAGGTGACCGAAATGATATTCTACAGGAAGTTTTCCACAAATTGATATCCAAAGATACCAACATTACCTTCGCAAGTGTTGACGGTGGGTCCCGTGCAAATGGCTTTGCACTAGGTGTCCGAAATGATATTCTACAGGAAGTTTCATACGAATTGATATTCAAAGCTTCACTACATTCACGGTCAGAATTTTTCCATGAAAGATAAAACACGATGAATGAGCTTTTTTCTAACATTTTTAATATTTTAGTTTTCGAACTTCTACAGAACTCAGCAGTTTCCACGAACCTTTTACAGAATTCGAGAGGAATTCATAGATTTCTACAGGTTTCGACAACTATTGGATCCGATTCTACAGAATTGGAATATATCGACCCCTTTTGTACTGTTACGTAATCGAAAATTTTGGGAGAAGATATTTTTTTCTAATGTTTGTATATCGCAAAAGTTGTTACACATACCCACTCGACTCCCTTTTTTTCGGAAACTGAAAATAAAAATATGTATTTTGAATGCTGGAACACCCCGTATATTTTCAGGGAAAAAATTATGAGAATGAGATGTGTGACAATCAGATTGATTTCGATGGGAAAACGTAGTTGCGAAACATTACCAACTACATTGCAACAATGAGGAAGTAATACTTTGAAATATGTAAATAGGCTGGATCGCCTCCACTAAATCGCACATCGTAAAATTTGAATTATGGAGGTAAAAATAAACAATCAGGCACCGGAAAAAACCTTTCGTAATTTAATGTTTCCAGAGGCTTAGAAGAAAAGAGATAGAATGAGAACACAGTTGACGAGGTGCAGCGCCGAGCTGCTGTGAAATCAATGTTTCCAAATATTTCAATGAAACATTTCAAAATTCTGATATCATTCCCCAAATTATGATTTTCATTTTCTTGTGACCTTATAAAGTATTTGTTCTGAACAGGGCGTTACCTAATTTTCAACTGTGATGCAGATTTATTCCAAAACCGAACTATCTCGAAACTCGCGCCTGAAAATAATGGAAAACCAGAATAATTTATGTAACTTATTACAGAAATTTATTAATGATGGAATCTTCTTTTTGATTAGATGAAACTTTATCGCAATAAGCAAAAGCCTCCTTTTCTAACATCACACGTTCCACCCCTTCCTTCTTTGGTCTGCCTCTGGGTACGCTACCAGTAATCCTACCTAGATTCTCTTGTTCGTTTAATCGCTCTTCATCTATTCTTTCACATTGAACTTCCCAGATCCTTTTCTTTTTCATTCTCATGACTTCATTATTTAAGTATTTTGATCAATATTTTGCGAACATTACTTAGTAGGCTAATCATTCTATAATGATTGCACTCGCCTACACCACCCCTTCGCTTGTAGATTGATAGTGCTAGCATTTCCGTTCCTAGTATATTTGCATTCCTCTTTTTATCACTATAAACATTCATGACCCTGGTCTTTTCCTTATCGCTAAATCCTCTAATATTCAACATGATCGAGTACGCTCCTTTTTTCTCGTTTACTGCCACGCGTATTCCATCATTTCACCACGCATCACCGGACTTTTTTCCTACAGTACTACTGTGGCGATTCCACAGAATTTGGTAGGATTCTCTGAAACTAAAGGGAATTCTACCTAATTCAACAATATTTGAGTATTATACAGAATCTGAAAGAATCCCATAGATTCCCAGAGAATTGCAGGGAATTTGCTAGTAATCCACATATTTCTAGAGAATTCTAGAAGAACTTACAAGTATTTCACAGATTTATAGACAATCCCACGAAAATGTACAAGATTTTCACAGATTCATTGAGACTTCAACAAGAGTTTGAGGGAATTCCACCCAATTTTCTGGAATTCTCTGAAAGAAAAGGGACTACTTCGTCGAATTCTACAGTCTTTACAAGCTTTCTACAGAAATCAAACAATTTCTAGACAATTATTATAGTAAGGATTCATGAGTCTTTTGTGAATTTCCAGAGAATCACACAGGTATTCACAAGAATCTCATGAATTCCAAGAGAATCCTACAAGAGTTTGAGGGAATGCTACAGAATTCCGTAGAATTCTATGAAACTGAAGAAACTTCTTCGTAATCCAATAGTATTTCTGAGTCTTCTACAGGATCGGAAAATTCCTCAAATACTTTTGGGAATGCTATAGATTTTTGGAGAAAGCTTCAAGAGTTGAAGGGAATACCACAGATATTCATGAAATTCTCTGAAACTGGAGATCTTTTATAGAATTTTGAAGTCTTGACGAGCTTTTATTAGAAATAGAAATGTTACTAGAGAATTACGCAAAAATTTACAAGATTCTTACAGATTTCTCAAGACTTCTACGAGAGTTCGAGGCAATTCCACACTCTTTCGTAGAATTCTCTGAAACTGAAAATACTTTTACATAATTCAATAGTATTTGCGAGCCTTTTACAGAATCTGAGAGAATTCTGTAGATGTCAAGAGAGTTCTAGGGAATCTTACGAGTAATACACATATTACTAGAGAACTCTAGAAAAATTCACAAGTATTGTAAAGATTTCTAGACAATCTGACAAAAATTTACAAGAATCTCATGATTTTCTAGAGAATCCTACAAGAGTTGGAGGGAATTCTACAGACTCTTGTAGGATTCTTTGAAATTGAAGGGACTTCTAAATTATTCAACAGTATTCAAAAGTCTTCTACTGAATCGGAGAAAATTGTATAGATTTCCAGAAAATTCTGGGAAATCCACGAGTGATCAACATATTTCCAGAGAATTCTGCAAGAACTCAAGAGGATTTCACAGATCTCCAGAGGATTCCACAAGAGTTCACGGGAATCTCACAGATTTTCGTAAAACTCCATGAATAGACGGGATTTTTAAAAAATCCAACAGGATTCCCGAAGCTCTTATGAAAGTAAAGAGAATGTCACAGATTTCTAGAGAATTTCTCAAGTATCCCAAATAATTTAACAGCTTTTTGAAAAATTTTAAGATTTTGAGAGATTTCTGCAGAATTCAGCAGTATTCACGAACCATTGACGAAATTTGAAAGAATTTCACAGATTTCTAGAGAATTCTAACAAATCTGACTTCTACAACAAATCTGAATTGGTTCAAAAACGGTATAGAAATGATGTATTATGCTTATGTGCTAAACAACATCATCCATAAAAAAATTACAAGGGAAGAAAAGGGCATCAGAGGAGTATACAAGGTTATATGGTAAGAGCAAATGCCTAAAGGGATGATTTGAAAGAAGAGGCAGACAAGTAAAGGAAGATAGCAAGATAACAAAACAATAGATATTCGGAAAGAGGACGGAGGAAAAGGGATAGATAAAATAGCTGGGTAGAGACTAGGAAATTAAGTTAAAGGATCAATTTATGATTTCATTATGTAAGAAAGAGGACAGAAGAGCCAACCACGATAAGGAGGAGAGAGGAAAAAGTCTCGAAGAGACGATGATAAAGAAGAAGAAAGGGATAGAGGTAATAAGAGATAAGGTGGAAGAGATGAAGGAAAAAAGCAGACAAATAAAGGAAGAGAGGAAGATTACGAAACAATAGATTTTTGGAAGGAGGGCAGAGGAAAAGAGATGGCTAAGATAGCTAGATGGAGACTTGGAGACTAGGAAATGAAGTTAAAGGATCAATATATGATGTTGTTGTAGAAGGAAGAAGAAAGAGAACAGTAGAGCCAACCGCGATTAGGGAAAGAGAGGAAAGTCTTGAAGAGAGCGTGATAAAGAAGAAGAAAGGAATATAGGTAATTAGAGATTAGGTGAAAGGTATGAGGGAAAAAAGCAGACAAATTAAGTGAGATAGGGAGATTACAAAACAATAGATATTCAGAAAGAGGACGGAAGAAAAGAGATGGATAAAATAGCTAGATGAAGACTAGGAAATGAAGCTAAAGGATCAAATATAATGTCATTATGGAAGAAAGAGGATAGTAGAACCAACCGCGATGGGGAGGAGAGAGAAAAGTCTCGAAGAGAGCGTGATAAAGAAGAAGAAGGGAATAGAGGTATTGAAAGATTAGGTAAAAGAGATAAGGAAAAAAGCAGCCAAATGGAGGGAGATAAGAAGATTACGGAACAATAGATATTCGGAAAGAGGACGGAAGAAAAGAGATGGATAAAATAGCTAGATAAAGACTAGGAAATAAAGTTGAAGGATCAAATATAATTTCATTATGGGAGAAGAAAAAAGAGGACAGTAGAACCAACCCCGATGAAGAGGAGAGAGGAAAAAGTCTCGAGGAGAGCGTGGTAGAGAAGAAGAAGGGAATAAAGGTAATTAAAGATTAGGTAAATGAGATAATGAACAAAAGCAGCAAATAAAGGAATATAGGGAGATTACGAAACAATAGATATTCGGAAAGAGGACGGAAGAAAAGAGATGGATAAAATAGATAGATGGAGACCAGGAAAGGAAGTCAAAGGATCAATATATGATGTCGTTGTAGAAGAAAGAAGAAAGAGGACAGTACAGCCAACCGCGATGAGGAGGAGAGAGGAAAAAGTCTCAAAGAGAGCGTGATAAAGAAGAAGAAGAGAATAGAGGTAATTAGAGATAAAGTGAAAGAGATAAGGAACAAAAGCAGGCAAATGAAGGAAGATAGTGAGATTACGATACAATAGATATTCGGCAAGAGGACGAGAGAAAAGAGATGGATAAAATAGCAAGATGAAGACTAGTAATGAAGTAAAGGATCAAATATGATGTCATTATAGAAGAAAGAGGATAGTAGAACCAACCGCGATGATGAGGGGAGAGGAAAAAGTCCCGAAGGGAGCGAGATAAGAAGAAGAAAGGAACAGAGGTAATTAGAGATTAGGAAAAAGATATAAGGGAAAAAAGCAGACAAATAGAGGAAGATAGGGAGATTACGGAACAATAGATATTCGGAAAGAGGACGGAAGAAAAGAGATTGATAAAATAGCTAGAAGGAGACTAGGAAATGAAGTTGAAGGATCAATATATGATGTCATTGTAGAAGAAAGAAGAAAGAGGACAGTAGAGCTTACCGCGATGAGGAGAAGAGAGGAAAAAGTCTCGAGGAGAGCGTGGTAAAGAAGAAGAATGGAATAGAGGTAATCAGAGTTCAGGTAAAAGGTATAAGGAAAAAAAAAGCAGACAAATAGAGGAAGATAGGGAGATTACGAAACAATAGATTTTCGGAAGGAAGGCAGAGGAAAAGAGATGGCTAAGATAGCTAGATGGAGACAAGGAAATGAAGTTAAAGGATCAATATATGATGTCGTTGTAGAAGGAAGAAGAAAGAGGACAGTAGAATATAGGTAATTAGAGATTAGGTCAAAGGTATGAGGGAAAAAAGTAGACAAATAAAGTGAGATAGGGAGATTACGAAACAATAGATATTCAGAAAGAGGACGGAAGAAAAGAGATGGATGAAATAGCTAGATGAAGACTAGGAAATGAAGTTAAAGGATCAGATATAATGTCATTATGGAAGGAAGAGGATAGTAGAACTAACCGCGATGAGGAGGGGAGAGGAAGAAGTTCCGAAGAGAGCATAATAAAGGAGAAGAAGGTAATAGAGGTATTGAAAGATTAGGTGAAAGAGATAAGGAACAAAAGCAGACAAATAACGGACGATAGGGAGATTACGAAACAGTAGATATTCGGAAAGAGGACAGAGGAAAAGAGATGGATAAGATTGCTAGGTGAAGACTAGGAAATGAAGTTAACGGATCAATATATGATGTCATCATATGAGAAAGAAGGAAGATAACACATAAACCAACCGCGATGAGGAGGAAAGAGGAAAAAGTCTCGAGGAGAGCGTGGTAGAGAAGAAGAAGGGAATAAAGGTAATTAGAGATTGGGTAAATGAGATAAGGGAAAAAAGCAGACAAATGAAGGAATATAGGGAGATTACGAAAGAATAGAAATTCGGAAAGAGGATGGAGGAAAAGAGATGGATAAGATAGCTAGATGGAGACTTGAAAATGAAGTTCAAGGATTAATATATGTTGTCATTGTAGAAGAGAGAAGAAAGAGGACAGTAGAGCCAATTGTGATGACGAGGAGAGGAGGGAGAGTCTCGAAGAGAGCGTGATAAAGAAGGACAAGGGGATAAAGGTAATTAGAGATTAGGTAAAAGAGATAAGGGAAAAAAGCAGAAAAATGAAGGAAGATAGGAAGATTACGGAACAATAGATATTCCGAAAGAGGGCAGAGGAGAAGAGATGGATAAGATAGCTAGACGGATACTAGAAAATGAAGTCAAAGGATCAATATATGATATTATTATAGAAGAAAGAAGAAAGAGGACAGTAGAGCCGACCGCGATGAGGAAGAGAGAGGAAAAAGTCTCGAAGAGAGCATGATAAAGAAGAAGAAGGGAATAGAGGTATTGAAAGATTAGGTAAAAGAGAAAAGGGAAAAAAGCAGACAAATGAAGGAAGATAGGAAGATCACGGAACAATAGATATTCAGAAAGAGGGCAGAGGAGAAGAGATGGATAAGATAACTAGATGGGGACTAGAAAATGGAGTCAAAGGAATAATATATGATGTTATTATAGAAGAAAGAAGGAAGCGGACAGGAAAGCTAAACGCGATGAAGGTGATAAAGGAAAAAGTCTCGGAGAGAGCGTGGAAAAGAAGAAGAGAAAAGACGTAATTTTAGATCAGGTGAAATATAAAAGGAGAAAAGCAGAAAAATAAAGCAAGATAGAGAGATTACGAAACATTGGATATTCGGGAAGAGGACAGAGGAAGAGAGATGGATAAGATAGCTAGATGGAGACTTGAAAATGAAGTTCAAGGATTAATATATGATGTCATTGTAGAAGAGAGAAGAAAGAGGACAGTAGAGCCAATTGTGATGACGAGGAGAGGAGGGAGAGTCTCGAAGAGAGCGTGATAAAGAAGGACAAGGGGATAAAGGTAATTAGAGATTAGGTAAAAGAGATAAGGGAAAAAAGCAGAAAAATGAAGGAAGATAGGAAGATTACGGAACAATAGATATTCCGAAAGAGGGCAGAGGAGAAGAGATGGATAAGATAGCTAGACGGATACTAGAAAATGAAGTCAAAGGATCAATATATGATGTTATAATAGAAGAAAGAAGAAAGAGGACAGTAGAGCCGACCGCGATGAGGAAGAGAGAGGAAAAAGTCTCGAAGAGAGCGTGATAAAGAAGAAGAAGGGAATAGAGGTATTGAAAGATTAGGTAAAAGAGATAAGGGAAAAAAGCAGACAAATGAAGGAAGATAGGAAGATTACGGAACAATAGATATTCAGAAAGAGGGCAGAGGAGAAGAGATGGATAAGATAACTAGATTGAGACTAGAAAATGGAGTCAAAGGAATAATATATGATGTTATTATAGAAGAAAGAAGGAAGCGGACAGGAAAGCTAAACGCGATGAAGGTGATAAAGGAAAAAGTCTCGGAGAGAGCGTGGAAAAGAAGAAGAGAAAAGACGTAATTTTAGATCAGGTGAAATATAAAAGGGGAAAAGCAGAAAAATAAAGCAAGATAGAGAGATTACGAAACATTGGATATTCGGGAAGAGGACAGAGGAAAAGAGATGGATAAGATAGCTAGATGCTGACTCAGAAATGAAGTTGAAGGATCAATTTATGATGCAATTGTACAAGAAAGAAGAAAGAGGGCAGTAGAGCCAACCGCTATGAGGAGGAGAGAGTAAAAAGTCTCGAAGATAGCGTGATAAAGAAGAAGAAGGGAATAGATGTAATTAGGGATTAGGTAGAATAGATGAGAAAAAAAGCAGACAAATAAAGGAAGATAGGCAGATTACGAAACAATAGATATTCGGAAAGAGGACAGAGGGAGAGGGATGCATCAAATCGCTAGACGGAGACTAGGGAATGAAGTTCAAGGATCAATATATGATGTCATTGTAGAAGAAAGAAGAAAGAGGAACGTAGAACCAAACGTGATGAGAAGGAGAGAGGAAAAAGTCTCAAGGAGAGCTTGGTAAAGAAGAAGAAGGGAATATAGGTAATAAGAGATTAGGAAAAAGAGGTAAGGAAAACAGCAGACAAATAAAATGATATAGGTAGATTACGAAACAATAGATATTCGGCAAGAGGACGAAAGAAAAGAGATGGATAAAATAGCTAGGTGGAGACCAGGAAAGGAAGTCAAAGGATCAATATATGATGCCGTTGTAAAAGAAAGAAGACAGTAGAGCCAACCGCGATGAGGAGGGGCGAGAATGAGTCTCGAAGAGAGCGTGATAAAGAAGAAGAAGGGAATGGAGGTAATTAGAGATAAGGTAAAAGAGATAAGGAACAAAAGCAGACAAATGAAGGAAGATAGTGAGATTACGAAACAATAGATATTCGGCAAGAGGACGAAAGAAAAGAGATGGATAAAATAGCTAGACAAAGACTAGTAATGGAGTAAAGGATCAAATATGATGCCATTAGAGAAGAAAGAGGATAGTAGAACCAACCGCGATGAGGAAGAGAGAGGAAAAAGTCTCGAAGAGAGCGTGATAAAGAAGAAGAAGGGAATGGAGGCAATTAGAGATTAGGTAAAAGAGATAAGGAGAAAAGCAGACAAATAAGGGAAGATAAGGAGATTACGAAACAGTAGATATTCGGAAAGAGGACCGAAGAAAATAGATTGATAAAATAGCTAGATGGAGACTAGGAAATGAAGTTAAAGGATCAATATATGATGTCGTTGTAGAAGAAAGAAGAAATAGGACAGTAGGGCTAACCGCGATGAGGAGGTGAGAGGAAAAAGTCTCGAAAAGAGCGTGATAAAGAAGAAGAAGAGAATAGAGGTAATTAGAGATAAGGTGAAAGTGATAAGGAACAAAAGCAGTCCAATGAAGGAAGATAGTGAGATTACGAGACAATAGATATTCGGCAAGAGGACGAAAGAAAAGAGATGGATAAAATAGCTAGATGAAGACTAGTAATGAAGTAAAGGATCAAATATGATGTCATTATAGAAGAAAGAGGATAGTAGAACCAACCACGATGATGAGGGGAGAGAAAAAAGTCCCGAAGGGAGCGTGATATGAAGAAGAAAGGAATAGAGGTAATTAGAGATTAGGTAAAAGATATAAGGGAAAAAAGCAGACAAATAGAGGAAGATAGGGGGATTACGAAACAATAGATATTCAGCAAGAGGACGAAAGAAAAGAGCTGGATAAAATAGCTAGATGGAGACTAGGAAATGAAGTTAAAGGATCAATATATGATCGCATTGTTGTCTTGGGAATAAGTTTTCTAACTTCAATATGATGCGTGATACCTTCCACACTTCTTATTTGTGTGTCAATTTAATGAAGTCTCAAGTTTGCCGATTCACTTCGCGCTCATTCCTCATATAAGAATTGTCAAACATGTGTTTTAGCGAGGCTAATTTGCAGGTCATTCACGTTGGTATAAGTGACGCAGTCCTCTAACAATGTTCACATTGTGTTTCAAACATTTAATGTTTGGATAGAGTTGTATGGGTTGGTGAATTGCGTCATGCAAGTAGTGCAAATGGAGATTCCGAAAATTGTTTTTACCTCTTGAATATTCGATTCAAATCTGATGTATTGATAAGATAAGAGCTTGTATATATACCAAGTATTAAGTTTTTCATTTCCTTCTACTCTTCAAAAAATTATTCGGTGAACGAGCTGCTCTATTCTGGAACAATGAAGACTACTATTTTCACTCTCCTCATGACTTCAGCAGTTTTTTTCTACTCTGTTGGTGAGAATCATAAACAAAATCATTTGAAAATGGAATCAAAATTTCAAGGAAGCTTGTGATCTTATAAATAAAATAAATATAAATATCTTAAGGGATCAGTTTATAAAGTACAAAGTTTTCTCCAATCCAGAAGGAGAATACATCTTTCCCAATTTGAATTTCATATGCTTCTTTAAAAATTACACTGATTAGTTATGAATTACGTTTTTCCAAATTTCATCCAACTTTTTTATTATAAATTCGACTGCCTTCTTTGAAGTTGAACTTCCTTCTTCTGGATCAATTCTTCATTGGTTGTAGTATAATATTACTAATTGAAAATCCTACTATTTATATAATACCCAATTTTTTGTGCCCAAATTTGATTCTTCCAATTAGAAATTCAATCATTTCATTCATTGTAAAAAATTACCTTTTTAGTAGGAGATTTTTATTTCCTGTTTAGAATTTACCTGTTTATTTTAGAATTCGTTTTTTTTAACGTTTGAAATGAAATCAGTTACATTTCACTTTGTTAGTGTGCAAAAAATTTTAAAGATTTGAGACCCTCCAGTTTTGGAGAAAAACTCCCAGAACAGAAGAAGTCCGAATCAGACATATTTCGGAACCTTTACAAGAGTCCAAAATGGAAGGACATTAGGAACTCACACTATCAAATAAAGGCCCTTTCCATCACCTTGAAAGTTCTAATCTAATAAATAGCAATTGTGCAGAAAAGAACAAGCAGCCGACCATAACCAGCCATAACCAGCAACTGGCCAACTAATAACTTACGGCTGACTATAAAATAATGAGCAGCTGACCAGCTGATAACTAGCAGCGAACCATCTGATTGCTAGCGTCTGACCAGCAAGAGACTAGCAGCTGACCAATTGGTAACTAGCAACTGGTTTGGTTATAATTTGCGGCTGACCAGAGAAAGACTAGCAGCTGACCAACTAATAAATAATGGCTGAACAGTAAATGACTAGCAGCTGACCAGCTGATAATTAGTAACTGGTGAGGTGACAACCTATATCTGACCAGCAAGAGACTAGTGGCTGACCCGCTGATAACTAACAGCTGGCCAGTTAATAACTAACGACTGACTAGTAAATGACTAGCAGCTCAGCAGCTGATAACTAGCAACTGGTCAGCTCATTACTTGCGTCTGACCAGCAAAAGACTAGCAGCTGAACAACTAAAAAATAATGGCTGAGAAGTAAATAACTAGCCGCTGACCAGCGAATAACTAACAGCTGGTCATCTAATAACTGAGGGCTGACTAGTAAATGACTAGCAGCTCACCAGCTAATAACAAGCAACTGGTAAGCTCATAACTTGCGGCTGACCAGAAAAATACTAGCGGCTGACTAGCTGATAACTAGCAACTGGTGAGGTCATGACTTGCGTTTGACCAGCAAGAGACTGGCGGCTGACCAATTGATAACTAGCAACTGTTAAGGTCATAGCTTGCGTCTGCCTAACAAGAGACTTGCAGCTGACCAAATAATAACTAACGGCTGAGAAGTAAATGACTAGCAGCTTCCCAGCTTATAACTAGCAACTGGTGAGGTCATAAATTGCGTCTGGCCAGCAAGAGACTAGCAGCTCACCAGCTGTTAATTAGTAGCTAACCGCTAATAACTATCGGCTGACCAGTAGATGACTAGCGGCTGACCAACTGATAACTAGCAACTGGTGAGGTCATACCTTGCGTTTGCCCAGTTGAAGCCTAGGGGCTGACCAGCTGATAACAAACAGCTGATCAGCTTTTAACCAACGGCTGACTATTAAATGACTAGCGGCTCACCAGCTGATAACTAGCAACTTGTCAGCTCATAACTTGCGGCTGACCAGAAAAATACTAGTGGCTGACCAGCTGATAACTAGCAACTGGTGAGGTCATAACTTGCATCTGACCAGAAAGAGACTAGTGGCTGACCAATCGATAACCAGCAACTGGTAAGGTCATGATTCGCGGCTGACCAGCAAGAGACTAGCAGCTGACCAGCTGATAACTAGCAACTGTTGAGGTCATATTTTGCGTCTGACCAGGAAAATACTAGCGGCTGACCAGCTGATAACTAGAAACTGGTGAGGCCATAACTTGCGGCCGACTAGCCAAATACTTGCGGCTGACCAGAAAAATACTAGCGGCTGACCAGCTGATAATTAGCAACTGGTTAGGTCATAATTTGCGGCTGACCAGCAGGAAACTAGAATCTGGCCTGCTGATAATTAGCAACTAACCGCTAATAACTAACGGCTGACCAGTAAATGACTAGCGGCTGACCAACTGGTAACTAGCAACTGGTCAGCTCATAACTTGCGGCTGACCAGAAAAAGACTGGTGGCTGACTAGTAGATAACTAGCTGCTGACCACATGGTCCAGCCGAAAGCCAGCATAAAAGTTCAGTCTGAAAACCAGACAGTCTGGTCTGCACTAGGCCGGCGCCAGAATTTTTTTCAACAGTAGACTAAAGTTTGTAGTCTGGAGTCTGCTGTCTTTTGTCTGTGATCTCTTATCTATAGCCTGTAATCTGATTTAGGTACGATAAATTTCAAAATATTGATCAGATTATATAGATTTTTTCTACAACATGGAAATCATTTTTCTGGCCTCACTATGCAAGATGCGTGAGGCACGTTGAGGAGGGGAATTCTTCTTTCCAAACAGACGCAAAGTTTTTTGTTTTGTTTTTAATCGTGAAATTTAAATGTTGATAAAAAAATCAATTTTTCGGAGAGAATCCTGAAAAATGTCAAACACTCCATCTCTTTCTGAGAGGTATAATCTTTTTTCTGATTGCAAGGTTTCATTGAATGTTCTTGATCGAAATCATTTACCTGAGAAATATCTACAAATTTAATTCTGATCTTTCTTTTCGAATTAAATTTTTTTCGTTTCATTCTGGATAACGCCTTCGCACTTTCTGCTAGGCTCATTGTTTGTTCAAATGGTAGGAAGCATATTTAGAAGCTTCTTTGCAAATATTTCGAAATTGTGGAAACGACTTCTTTTATGGAGAATAATAAATTTATTTACATTCAAGATGAGGAAGGAAAATAATTTGATTTGGGAAAACATCCTCATCACAATACTTGTGCTCCGCAATTTATTTTCTGTTTGTACTTATGTCATCAATCCCGGCCTCTGCGAGCGCTCAATTCTGTAAAATTGAAGGTTGCGATTTAGTAAGGCCTTGACCAGTAGAAAAAGCAGAAAGACCAAAGGAAATTTGTTCGTCAAAACAACTCGTAGAAACAATGAAATTTTCAACAACAAAAAAAGGATTTTTCACCTAAAGATGCATTTCTAACCTCAAAGCTCATTTTTGAACAAATTGTGTTATTTTCGAAGAAACAGATCTTTTTCATTAAAAAGTTGAATTCCCTACATGAGAGCTGAATTTCCAACGCCAAAAGATAAATTCGTAGAGGAAAAAGTCTATTGCAATCAAATAGGCATATTCTTGACCAGAATATTTTTTTTCCCCTATTGTGAGTTTTTTCCCCATTTCGTTTCTCTGGTCAACAAACAGCAATTCTAAATTTTCCAGAATTCTTCAAGAATCGAAGGGAATTCCACAGATGATCAGGAAATTCTCTGAAACTGAGAGGGGGCTCTTAGAGAATTCTAAAGTCTTTACGAGCTGAAATGAAGAAACATGTTTTGAAGAAACTTATATTTTTACAAAACGGATGTATATTTACCCTCAAAATAAAATTAATGTAGAATCGGAATTTGGAATTTATCGTTTTTAGCTAAGGGTTTTACTGGTAGGTTTAAAATGTGAAGAATTTTTGTAGTAGAAAATGACTCACTTCGTATCTTGTCTCTCTTCTTTTTCTTCTTCTTTTCTTCTTTTTTTCTTCTTCTCTTAGCTCTCTTCTTCTCTACTTATCTCCTTCCATCCTTCTTTGCTTCTCTCCTTCTCGTCTACTCTTCTTCTCCTCTCAACCTTCTCCTCCTCTTCTTCTCTACTCCTTTTCACTCTCTTCTTCACCCAACTCTCCTCTACTTCTCTTCTTCTCTTTTTCTCTTCTCTTTTTTGCTTTCTTCTTCTCCTTTCTCTCGTTTTTTCTTCTTCTCTTCTCTTTACTATCTTCTTTTCTTCTTCTCTTGACTCCCTTCTTCTCTACTTCTCTTAACTTCTATTCTTTTCTATATTCTTCCGTTCTCTCACCTCAATTCTTCTGTTACTCTCTCCCTCTCTCAAGTTTAATCTCCTATTACTCTCTCCTCCTCCCATATTTTTTTCTCCTTCTGAACCCTTCTTTTCCTCCTCCGCCTTACTCGCTTCTTCTTTCCTTCACCCCTCCCCCTCTCTCTAAACTCTTCTCTTTCCCTTACTTTCTTTTCCGATTCTTCTCTTATATACTACTTCCCTCCTCTACTCCTCCTCTCCTCTCAGCTCTCTCCTTCTTCACTTTTCTCCTTCTCTGAACTATTTTCTTCTCTTCTCTTCTTGCCTCTCTTCTCCTTCCTCCCCTCCTCCTCTTAACTCAATTCTCCTCTCCATCTTCTCCTCCATCTCTACGTCTCCTAACTTCTATTCTTCTCTCTACTCTATTCTTCTCTCCTTCTCCCTTCTCTCATTCAGTACTTCTCTCTTTTCCTCCTTTCTCTCATTCAGTACTTCTCTCTTTTCCTCCTTTCTCTTCTTCGCTTCACTCGCTTATTCTCTTTTTCCCTCCTCTCTTCCTCTTAACTCTTCGCTTTCCCATACTCTCTTCTCCACTCTTTCTCTCCTATTCTACTTCCCTTCTTCCGCCCCATCTTTTCTTCTTTTAAGTATCTTCTTCTCTTCTTTTATCCTCTAGCTAATCTTTCCTCCTCTTCTCCTCTTCTTCTCTCAGCTATCTTCTTCTCTTGACTCTCTTGTTTTCTTCTTATCTTTATTCTTTCACTGTCTTTCTCTTTTTCACTCTACTTTCTTTTTCTTTTATTCCCTCTTTCTCTTCTCTTCTCCTCTTCTCAACTTTTTCTTTCAACTCATCTTCTTCCTTCCTCTTCAGTCTCTCTTAACTCTCCTCTTCTTCTCTCCTTCTAGGCTTCTCTCACATTAACTTTTCCCCTTTCTTCTTCTCCTTCTTTCTCATTTTCTTCTTCTCGTCTTCTCTTTTTCTCTCAACCCTCTCAACTCTCTTCTCGTTTTCTTCTCCTCTTCTCTTTACTCTCTTTTTCTCTGCTTCTCCTAACTTCTATTCTTCTCTTTACTCTGTCCTTCTCTTATTCTCGACCTTTAATTCTTATCTTCTCTTACTCTCTCCTTCCCCCATTCTTTTCTTCTAAACCCTCCTTCTTCTTCTTCTTCGCTTAGCTCGCTTCTTCTCTTTTTCCCTTCTTTCTTCCTCTGAACTCTTCTCTTTTCCTTACTCTCTCCTCTACTCTTTCTCTTCTCTTCGACTTCCCTTCTTCCCCCCATCTTTTCTCCTTTTAGGTATCTTCTCTTCTTCTTTCCTCCCTCTACTCAATCTTTCCTCCTCTTCTCCTCTTTTTCTCTCAGCTATCTTCTTCTCTTGACTCTCTACTTTTATTCTCATCTCTATTTTTTCACTCTTCTTTTATTTTTCACTCCACTTTCTTTTTCTTTTATTCCTTACTTCTCCCCTCTCCTCCTCTCTTCTCCTCTTCTTTACATTTTCTTTCAACTCATCTTCTTACTTTCCTTCAGTCTCTCTTGACTCTCCTCTTCTTCTCTTCTTCTAGTCTCCTCCACATTAACTTTCCTCCTTTCTTCTTCTCCTTCTTTCTCATTTTCTTCTTCGCCAAACAAGTTCCCACTCTCCTTCTCTCATTTCTCTTCGGCTCTAATACTCCTCTTATCCCCTTCTTTTCTCTTCTTCTACTCGTCTACTCTTTTTCTCTCAACTCTCTCAACTTTCTTCTCCTTTTCTCCTTCCCTCCTCTATACTCTCTTCTTTTCTTCTCATTTTGACTCCCTTCTTCTCTACTTTTCCTAACTTATATTCTCCTCTTTACTCTTCCCTCCTCTTACCTCAATCCTTCGCTTCTTCTCTTATTCTTCTTTTGCTTCATCGCTTAACTTGCTTCTTCTCTTCTTTCCTTCTCTTTTCCTCCGAACTCTTTCCTTTTCCTCACTCTCTTCTCAACACCTTCTCTTTCCTCTACTTAGTCTTTCATACTCTTCTCCTCTTCTTTTCTCAGCCATCTTCTTCTTCCGACTCTCTCCTCTTCTTATCTTCATTTCTTTACTCTTCTCTTCTCCTCTTCTCCACTTCACTTTCTTTTTTCTCCTTCCCTCCTTCTATCCTTCTCTTCTTCACATTTTCTTTCAACTCAACTTCTTCCTTTCTCTTGAGTCTCTCTTAAGTTTTCTCCTCTCCTCTTCCTCCCCTCATCTGCTCTATTTCTCTTCTTCTAGTCTCCTCTCACATTAACTTTTCACTTCTCTTTTCCTCTTTCTTTCTTCTCTTCTTCTTCGCCTAAAAAGTTTTCACTCTCCTCCACTCGACATTTTACTCCTCTACTTCTCTTCCTTTTTAAACTCTGTTCTTCTCTTCTTCTCGCATCTTTCCATTCTCTTTTCTTCTCCTTCTCTTCTTCTCTCAACTCTTTTCTTCTCTTCTCCCCTTTTTCTCTTCTTTCTCCTTCTTTTCATCTTTTCTTCTTATTTTGCCTCAACTCTCCCCTATTCTCCTCCTCTTAACTTTCTTTTTTTTTCCTAATAACTTTCTCTTTCTCTTCTTTCAAATTCCTTTATATCTTCCTCTTTAAACTCTCTTCTTTTCTTGTTTCTCTTTTTCTTTTCCCCTCTTCTTGTCCTGACTCGTTCCTTTCCCCCTTCTCTTCTTCTGTCCTTCTATTTTTCTCTTCATTTTTTTTTCTTCTCCTCGTGATGAGAAGAAGTTCACGCAAGATCCCTGTTATCTTCCCTCTTTTCTAATTCACCTTTCACATTGATTGGTGTCTTCAGGGTTGCTTCTCCAAAATTGGCTCGTTGGATTCTTGGCTTCCAATTTCAATTTCCAGGAGTTGCAGATTTTCACAAATATATTTATTCAATGCGCATATAACATAATTAAGAAAACCTTGTTTTTTTGAATAAAAAATATGAATCAGTTCTTCGAAATAATTGCTATATATTCCTATTGTCTTTTCACAGAATCAAGTTCATCGTCATCTAACGACCTACCTCAAATGCGAAAACTAGCCCGACTTAAAGTTCGCCGTACTCCACAAGGTCAGTTTCTATTATTATCTCGTGTTTGCTTCGCAAAAATAATTATTCTCCAATTTAAGTTCCGAAATTCGAATAACCCCTTCAATGCAAATTAGTAAGAGTTTGGGAATTTGAAGGCGATCCAAGACCTTAAATTAGTTGAAACAATCGGTATTTGTTTCAAAAGTGGACAATTACTTACAAATGTAGATAAGTGTCTCTGAAGAATAGAATGTGTTCCGAACTTTGCATGCTCTTACTCCCTGATTTTTTTCGGAAAGATAAGAGGATAAAATGCAATAAAAATATGATATCAATAGGTCGGATGAACCCCATCTAGTGTAACACCTGATCTCTACAAAAAAAAAACATTTTTGCATCCTAAAGCTCTCACGAGGGCTCCTCAAAATTCCTATAAGAACCTCTAGAGCATCTCACAAGTCCCTCAAGATCTCTCACATGGGCCTCCAGAGACTCTTACAAGAGCGTCCAGAGACTCTTACAAGAGCATCCAGAGACTCTTACAAGAGCGTCCAAAGCCTCTTACAAGACAGTCCAGAGCTTCCGACAAAGTCCTCTAGTGTACTTCACAGTGCCTTCAAAAGTCATACATAAGGTCCTTCTTAGCCGTTAACCTTTACCCTTGTAAGCACTCCGCTAGTCGCTGAAAGCATTCCACGAAAGCAAAGAGAGAAAGAGAAAGCTTAAGTTGTTCAAACTAGAGCTTCTAGAATTTCTTACACGGACCTCCAAAGCCTCTCGAAGGGTGATCAGAGATCAGATATCTAGAGCTTCCTACGAGAAAATCGATATTTTCCTGAGAGGAACTCTGGAACCTGAGAGAAAAGCCTTCAGAATCCCCCACTAGGGCATCCAGACTCTCACTGGAACCGCACAGCTTCCTACGAGGACCTATAGCATTTTACGAGACCTTCAAAAGCTTCGAATACGGTTGTCCTAAGGAGTTTACTCGGAGCTCTGAATCATCCTGACAGGGCCCCTGTAAGCCTTCCACAGGAGTGACCAGAGACTTTTACAAGCGCCTCAAGAAATCCCTGAAGTAATACACTAAGCATCTTATAAGCGCTTTTGGACCCTGGAACCATAGTTCCTGAAAAGCAAAGGGGATCTTTGAACTCTCACGAGGACTCTATAAGCTTCCTACAAGAACCGCAAGAGCATCCCACAAGTCCCTAAGTATTTCTCACATGAGCGTGCAGGGACTCTTACAAGAGCATCCAGAGCTCCCAACAAAGTCGTCTTCTAGTGCACTTTACAGTGCCTTAAAAAGTCACCTATGAGGTCCTTTTTAGCCTTTTACCTTTGCCTTCATAAGAATTCCGCTACATGCTGAAAGCATTCCCTATGTTAACGAGAGGAAGAGAAAGCTGCAGTACTGCAAACTAGAGCTTTCAGAACCTCTTAAAAGTACCTACAAAGCCTCTCGATGGGTGGTCAGAGACTCTTGAGCAAGTCTAGAGCTTCCTACGAGGAAATCGAAATTATCCTAAGAGGGCCTCTGAAACCTAAGAGAAGGGCCTTTTTAAGCCTCCCTTAAGGGCCTCCAAACTCTCACAGGGACCCCAGAGCTTCCTACGAGGACCTATAGCATCTCACGAGACCTTTGGTAGCTTCGAATACAGGTGTCCGGAGACGTGCACCAGGAGCTCTGAATCATCCCCCAAGGGCCCTTGTAAGCCTTCCTCAAGAGTGACCAGAGACTCTTGCAAGCGCCTCACGAAATCCCTCGAGTAATATAGTAAGAATCTTATGAACGCTTGTGGACCCCGGAACTATAGTTCCTGAAAGCCAAAGGGCATCCTAAAACTCTCACGAGGGCTCTCTTAGCTCCCTACAAGAACCGCAAGAGCATCTAACAAGTCCCTCAGGATCTCTCACATGAGCATCCAGAAACTCTTACAAGAGCGTCCAGAGACTCTTACAAGAGCGTCCAGAGACTCTTACAAGAGCGTCCAAAGACTCTTACAAGAGCGTCCAGAGTTCCAGCAAAGTCCTCTAGTGCACTTAACAGTGCTTCAAAAATTCACCTATCAGGTCCTTTTTAGCTGTTCAACTTTGCCTTTGTAAGCACTCCGCTAGTCGTTGAAAGCATTACACGAAGGAAACGAGAGAAAGTTAAAGCTGCAGTACTGCAAACTAGAGCTTTCAGAACTCCTTACAAGCACCTCCAAAGCCTCTTGATGGGTGATCAGAGACTCTCGAGCAAGTCTAGAGCTTCCTACGAGGAAATCGAGATTATCCTAAGAGGGCCTCTGGAACCTGAGAGAAAGGCCTTTCGAAGCCTTCCACAATAGCATCCAGACTCTCACGGGGACCCCACTGCTTCCTACGAGGACCTATATCATCTTACGGGACCTTCGAAAGCTTCGTATACGGTTGCCCGGAGACGTTCACTAGGAGCTCTGAATCATCCCCACAGGGCCCTTGTAAGCCTTCTACAAGTGTGACCAGAGAAATTTACAAGCGCTCCAAGAAATTCCTCAAATAATATAGTAAGAATCTTATGAGCGCTTGAGGACCCTGGAACTACAGTTCTTGAATGCCAGGAAGCATCTTGACACTCTCACGAGAGCTCTCTAAGCTTTTAAAAAATTCGCAAGATCATCTCACACAAGTCCCTCAGGATCCCCTACATGGGCGTCCAAAGACTTTTACAAGATCGTCCAGAACTGCTTCCTACGAGGACCTATATCATCTTACGGGACCTTCGGAAGCTTCGTATACGGTTGCCCGGAGACGTTCACTAGGAGCTCTGAACCATCCTCACAGGGCCCTTGTAAGCCTTCTACAAGAGTGACCAGAGAAATTTACAAGCGCTCCAAGAAATTCCTCAAATAATATAGTAAGAATCTTTTGAGCGCTTGAGGACCCTGGAACTACAGTTCCTGAATGCAAGGAAGCATCTTGACATTCTCACGAGAGCTCTCTAAGCTTTTCACAAAATTCGCAAGATCATCTCACATAAGTCCCTCAGGATCCCCCACATGGGCGTCCAAAGACTTTTACAAGAGCGGCCAGAACCTCTTCAACGAGCTTCCACAGCTTCCAATAAAATCCTCTAGTGCACTTCACAGTACCCTCAGAAGTCATCTACAAGGTCATTTAAAGCCGTTTCCCTTTGCCTTTGTGAGTACCTCACCAGTCGCTGAAAGCAATCCACGAAGGCAACGAGAGGAAGTGAATGCTGCAGCTAAGCAAGCAAGAGCTCTTGGAGCTCCTCCTCCAAAGGCTCCTGGAGGGTGATCAGAGATTCCCACGAGCAAGTCTAGAGCTTCCTACGAGGAAATCGAGATTATCCTGAAGGGTTTCTGGAACTTTAAAGAAGGGCCTCTAAAAGCCCTTACAAGGGCTCCTAGACTCTCGCGTGGGCCCCCAGAGTTTCCTGCGCGGACCTCTGAATCATTTCATGAGGCCATAGAGAGCATCCACGAGGGCTTCTGAAGACTCTCACGAAGGCTCTTCAAGCTTTTTAAGTGCATCTCATGGGTCCCTTGGAGAGTCTTGAGCAGGAGTGATCATACACATTCCTACATTGGCGTTGAACGAGTCCCACAAGCGCTCCTAGAACTTCGTACGGGGACCTCTTAAATATCTCACGAGGCCATGGATTGGTTTCAGAGCTCAATTTTATCAAGGAATATAAGTTTCAGATACCTAGTGCACTTGGATGATCTTTTTCGCCTCCTAGAACTGACTTGAATGTATTAAGTTACTGCAGATTGGCGATAAACTCTCTAGCATTTGCATAAGATAATTTCTATATACCTCATTTTTGGAAATTTCGTTTCTAATCCAAAAGGAACCCAAGTCCGAACACGTTGGTGTGACAATAGTCAATCACAAGTATACACTCAGTAGCCATAGTTGACCAGTGTTCGTACGCTGGTAAACTTATACGCACAATAGCATGGGAGTTCAGTCGAGGTATCCTATAGTTTGAATAAAGTTCATCGTATTGACAGGATTAGGACGGATGATGGAATAAAGAATCCGAAATTGTATATAAGCGTTGCATATAATTTTGAACCGATTCTAGGAGAAATCTTATGAATTAGAATTAAATTTTCTTCTATTCTTTTTACAGCAATACCCGAAGATGCAGAAGACAATTCGATCTATATTACTCATTATGAAAAACCACAAGATATACCTGGAATCTATGTTCCTCGTGGTGAACCAATTCCTTTTAATAACGCTATCATAGGAGTAGATTATAAGGGGGCAGTTATGGCATACACGGTTCATGGCAGGATTACCATTTTTCACTACGGGGACTGGAACCGCATGGAGCAACTCGAGGAGCCTGTTTGGCGGAGGATGAAGAACGATTACCTTGCCGAGAAGAATGAAAATGAAAGACCTGCGCGTGAGGTTCTAGAAAGAATAAGAGCCCGTCGCAGAGATCGATCAAACAATGCTGACGTCGATGATAATCAGTACTTCAATTTCCAGGTACACGCTTTTTATCAGCAACGCAAAAATAGAGCATCAGACACTGATGATGAACGTTCTGACAATAGTGGAAGTAGTAGTACCTCCAGGTTACCTCGTGCCGACACACCCAAGCCAGGCAGCTGGAAGTCGATGTTATCCAAAGCAAAGAGTTTTGGAAAAAACCGTGGACAATAAGCCACGATTGTTCCAAAAACACTCGCTGGAAGTTTAAGAAAAGAGAAAGAACCCTGGAAATTGAATTCAAACTGAGGAGGATCCTTGATAGTGAACTCATTCAATTTACATCAAGATCCCTAAAAAATCCTGCGTTACCAAATCGGTAGAACTTTTAAAGGCCTGCTGATGTGAACCTTAACGGCGATGATAGAAACCCATCCGCACCCTGCCAACACCCGTTTAACATTCCTTCACGCCAGGCGCTAACATCAACAAATTATGGGAAATTAAAAATTAAAAATTAAAAATTAAAAATTAAAAAATTAAAAATTATGCATATGCGAGTGACCTAATTCTTGACCTTCCCACCCTCACTCCCCTTACCACTCCTTCCTTAAGCTTCCTCTCCATGTCAGGGATTAAGATCGCGAAAAGCGTTGGGCTAAGCGAGCACCCCTGCCTCAACCCCCTCTCCATCCAAAAACTCCCCGAAATCCTGCCCCCCCCCCACCCCCGTCTTGCCCTATCCTTCGTCTCTTTATACACCTTTCTTACCCTCCCGATCAGACCTTTCTCAACTCCCCTCTCCTACATCGCCTCCTACAAGCTTCCTCTATCAACTTGAGGGAACGCTCCTTTGAGGTCTACGAAAAACGCGTAAACTTTCGACCCCTTTTTTGCTATTTCCCTGTCCATCACGTGTTACAAAATATAAATATTGTCGATAGTGCTCTTACCCGCTCCGGATTCCACCTGCGTCTGCGGCAATATACCTTTCCCCTCGACATCATTTCGAAGCCTCCCCGCCAGTACCATCGCATATACTTCCTATGCTATATTCATCAATGTGATTCCTCTATAATTTTTCTGCTTGTCCCTGTCCCCTTTTTTATTTAGTGGCATTATCAACCCCTATTTTTACTCTCCTGGAAATCCTTCATCTCTCCAAACCTTCCTAACTACCTCTTTCATTCTGTCTCTAACTGCTGTTGTACCAAATACCCATGCTTCATTCTGCACCCTGTCCAAGCCTGCTGCCTTTGACGGCACTTCTCACTTCTCATCTTATCACTTATTTCCTCTCTACACCTTCTAAACCTGTTAAATATCTTCCGCGCGTCCCCATCGGTCCCTACACTTTTCAGCCTCTCCTCCAGATCTTCCACTCCCCCTTGCTCTTCCCTTCCAAACATCATCCTAAACTCCTTCCTCATTTCTACGTACTCTTCTCTCTTCGCGGTACCCTCATTTCATTTTCTGTACTCCTTTTTAACCCCTCTCTTCATCTTTCTGCATTCTCTATCCCACCACGGTTCCACTATCCCTTTTTTCATCTTTCTGAATCTTTTCTTTTGCACCCACGTTGTTAACTTCAATTTCAGATCTTCCCGTATCTCTTCTACCAACTCCCCTTCAAACCTTATTCTGCAAACTGCTCCTGGTATTTCTCTATAGCCAACCTCGTCCATATTTCTTTCTTCCCCATCGAAAATTCTTATCCTTGTCTTCTGCCACCTCCACCTCTTATTCACAAGCTTAATGGCTGATGGTCCGACTCCACCCTCCCTTTCACTTCCAATCTCTCCGTCTCCTTCCAGCCTTGCATATTCATGACTAGATAATCACTGAAGCCCCCACCTCGCTCACATACGTGTAGTCTCCGTGTTCGTGCCCTGTTATTATACCATTCGTGACCGCCCGACCTCAATCCACCATCCAGTCTCTTAAAATATCCCCCTACATGTTCATAATCGTGTCCTTAGACCTTCTTTCAAAGCTTTCCCCATCCACGTAGAGACCCCCTTCCCTTCTTATTCTCGCATTTAAATCCCCCCTTCCCCCAGTGCAACCATTACCTCCTCTCTCTCTCGCCTATAGCTTCTTCTACCCTACCTTTAATCGTCTCCATCCCATCTCTTTTGTACACTGTCACCTCTGTTGGGACTTCTCGCAACAAACATATTCTTCCTCTTATCCCTTGAGCAAGGCTTCCACCTGACTCCTCGCTTCACCTCACCATGTTATTAGATCCTCCCAAACTTTCACGAAATGAGCTCAAGGAACGATTCCTTCTGTTCTAATCATTATCACTCTATACTATTGGCTCGTTTCGCTTCTTCACTTCACAAAATCATAGAACTCAAGCTTCATGACGAACACCCGATTTTGCCAAATGCCCTCTTCAACCTCAACCTCAGCCCCTACGTACTCCTTAGATTCTTCCAACCGACTCTTATTCTCTTTCACTTCCTTTACCCTTACTAGAACTCTCACTCCTGACTATTCTGATCATCACACTTTCACCGCCTCCACTTTTTTTCGCTCTCACTAGCCAAAAAATCACAGCACCGAAAAAAACCGTGACTCTACATTTGGTACCAGAAAAGGAAGCCACTCTATATAACACACTTTTCGTTAAAGCAAGAAATATCAAAATGGGCGCATGATAATCTGCTTGGCCAGCTCAACGTTATAAACTGCAGTTGGAAGACTAGACTAGCGGCCCGTTGCATCTCGATGATCATTATAAACTCGGTCAGGGAAGACGAAAAATTTATGCATGTTACGTCGTCCTGAGCCAGTAAACAGCATCAGTCAGGCTCAGGTAGCAAATCCTTAGGGAACATTTCATGGAACCCAAGGGTATAGCAACGCAAACAGTAGACGACATCCTCGTTTCCCTCAAGACTCCATTACAGCTCTTTGCCTGACTATAAAATTAACGTGATCAACAGAGCTGAGAGAAGTCTTCCCTCCTTGCACTAGCACAGTTAAATTTGTTTGCCTGTGCGTCTGGCACCGGCTCGCACAGCTGCTTACCTTATCCTTCGGGAGACACGCCGAAGCTTGAGCTGTATTGGTCAAAATATTCGTACTCGCAATTATAGCTTGAAGAAGTGAGGATGTGAGAATGTTAAATCCTTCGTGAAATCAACGTCTGGGTGCAATATTTACATAAATAATGATGAGAGTCAACGACGACTTCCAGACTAAATAAACAACATTGAACTTTTTGCTCGCAAGATAATGTTTGTTCACCAGTAGCAAATCGCACAATTCTCTCTCTTTTGGGAAAGGCACTCTACATCTAAGGAGGAGAAGCAAATTCTGGGAGTGCTTATCAATTACCGCCCAAATTAGTGTTCGGGAACTTATTGAAGCCCAAAGTAACAATCGCAATAACTGCATCTCTGAAAAAGTGACAGGAAGATGTTCCTGGCACTGGAAGAATAGTGTTTGATTTTGTCCCACTTCACTGTTCATAAAAGGCATATTGAAACCCCCGTTGTTGAACATTGGTTTCAGAACCAACGCAGGGTCCTCCTGGCAGCAACGGTCATTCAGGAAAATGGCACAAGCTCCGAGTTCAATCGCGGTAAAAAACATCTATGACCACGTCTCTTGACTATGGGATGAGTGAACACATGCACGACAAAATCACAGTGGAGGGCCAGCGAAACGCTCGTGAGTCTTGAGGATACGGACGGAACCAAGTTTGACTGTTCTTTGCATCAATTTGGCAAGTGCCATGTAATAATACTCAACAATATTCTCTATCCCCCTTAGAGCGTTTAACAAGGAAGCGTCACGGTCAACGCATTGTTTCTTCACATATTGATATGCTTCTACGGTATGCTAAGTTAGAAATCATACCGGCCTGATACGCGAAAATATAACTATCTGTTCCTCAATGGAGACCAGATGATTTGAGGGAAGCAAACATTGACTTATGTGACAAGGATTGATCTTTTATAATTTTGTGAAAGTTTCCGTGCATCACCTTTTCTTCATGTTGTTTTAGGAAGTTGTTGGCCTCTGCTTCCTTCGACTGTGCTTTAAGGTGAGGCACCTTTATGGAGTAATGCACAGTCCTTACTCCTGTTGTTGAAGTTCAGGCCAAAGGTTCCAGTTGCCTGCTCCACGGTTTTGTGAACAAATGCTCTTCTACTGTTTATTTCGTTATTTCTGACATTGCCAAAAGGGGATCTCTACCGCTCGCGATAATATAAGCAGTTCTAAGGATAAATCGGTTGTAAAGGCATTAGAGATTAGGAAGTCCGCGTCCGCCTCCACGGCGTGCGATGTATAAGCACGGAATGGACGAGTTAATATGCAAGCTTCTCTTCTCACGCATTATCTTGCGCAGGGTGATATCAGGGGCCCTGAGCTTCTTCTCCGTCCATGGAACCACCCCAAACAAAAAGAGTAAAACTGCGACGGCAAGCATGTAAGTCGCAGATATCTTGTTCAACAACGACAGGTTGGACGGCCAAATCCGTCGGAGCAGGTGTTTGTATCTGCTTTTGAGAACCTCCTTTGCTGATTTTGTATCCTGAATGCGGCTCTCAGGCACGGCCAGGTATTCGTAGATCTCCCCGGTGCGAAGGTGTTTGATAGCATTTCTGTACACAAGCTCAGGGTCCCTTTCGATACCTGCTATTTGTCCACGTTTCAGACGAATCTTGGCAAACTTATCCAATCCAAAGTCCAAAGCGATTCCTTATTTGTACCTCCCGACAATGCTTTCGGGAGTATTTTCGAGCTGATCCTGATACCTCCGAGCCCAGTGACCTGTGAGTCTATAACACTAGACCGCCACAACCCGATTTCCTTAACCTCCGAGCCCTGTGACCTACGAGTCTATTACTCCAGACCTCAAAAACACAATTTCCTTAACCCTCGAGACCAATACCCTGCTATGCAATAACCTCAGACCACGAACAACCCTCGAGCCCAGTTACCTCCTATACAATAACCCAAGGACCCCAAAACAAAATTTCCTCCATCCTCGGGCCTTGAAACCTGCAAGTTTATAGCCCCAGACTCCCACAAACAGATTGCCTTAACCCTTTGAGCCCAGCAACCTCCTTTACAATAACCCCAGACCCCCACAACCCAATTTCCTTAATCCTCGAGACCAGTAACTTGCGAGTATATAACACTAGACCCCATATACCGAATTCGCTTACTCCTCGAGCCCAGAAACTTGCTATGCAATATCCACAGTCTCCAACAACCCGATTTCCTTCACCCTCGAGCCCAGAAACCTGCGAGTCTATTATCCCAGACCTCCACAACACGATTTCCTTAAGCCTCGAGCAGAGTAGCCTGCTATGCAATAACCCCAGACTCCCACAACCCAATTTCCTTACCCTCGAGCCCAGTGACCTGCGAGTCTATTACTCCAGAACTTCACAAATCAAATTCCTTGATCTTCAAAACCCGTACCCTGCGATTCTATAACCTTGTAACCCTAAATCCGATTTCCTGAACCCCCTAGCACTGTGACCTCCGTGTCTATTACCCAAGACCCCCACAAATTACTCCTCAACCCTCGACCACAGTTACCTGCTATGCAATAACCACACCGAAAAACAAATTTCTTCAATCCTCGAGCTCAGTTACCTACTATACAATAACCCAAGGAAGCCACAACAAAATTTCCGTAATCCTCGAGACCAGTAACCTGCGTGTCTGTAACCCTAGACCCCCAAAACCCGATTTCCTTACTCCTCGAACACAGTAACCTGCAATGAAATATTCCCAGACTCCCACAACCCAATTCTCGTAATCCTCGAGACCAGTACCCTGCGAGTCTATAACCCTATAACCTTACAATCCGATTTTCTGAACCCCCTAGCACTGTAACCAGCGTGCTCGATTTCCTTAACCCTCGAGCAGAGTAACCTGCTATGCAATACCCCCAGACTGTGTAACCCAATTTCCTCAAGCTTCGAGCCCTGTAACCTGCAAAATTATAACCCCCGACACCACAACCCGATTTCCTTACCTCGAGCCCAGTTACCTCCTATACAATAACTCAAGGAACCCACAACACAATATCCTAAATTCTTAAGACCGGTAATCTGCGTTCCTGTAATCCTAGAGCCCCAAAACCCGATTTTCCTACTCCTTGAGAACAGTAACCTGCTATGCAATCATCCCAGTCTCCCACAACCCAATTCCCTTAACTTTCGAGCCGAGAAACCTACTATGCAATCACCCTAGACCCCTACATCCCAATTTCCTTGATCATCGAGACCCGTTACCTGCGAGTCTATAACACACCCTAGCACTGAACCCTGCATGTCTATTACCCCAGATCCCTACAACTTGATTTCCTCAACCCTCGAGACCAGTTACCTGCGAGTCTATAACCCTAGACCCCCACAACCCAATTTCCTTGATCTTCGGGACCCGTACCCTGCGATTCTATAACCTTGTAACCCTAAATCCGATTTCCTGAACCCCCTAGCACTGTGACCTCCGTGTCTATTACCCAAGACCTCCACAAATTACTCCTCAACCATGTCTATAACCCTAGACCCCACAAACCGATCCCTTTAACCTTTGAGCCCAATCACCTCCTATATAATAGCCCCAGACACCCACAACCCAATTTTCCTAATCCTCGAGCCCTGTAACCTGCAAGTCTATAACCCGAAACCCCCTCAATCCGAATTCCTCAACCCCCGAGCCCTGTAGCCGGCAAGTCTGCTACCCAAGAACCCCACAATTCGATCTCCTTAACCCTTGTAACAGAAACAGTTTGATTTTCATTTTCGCTTCCTCAATGCATGCACCCTTTTCAGCGTCCAGTTCCTTTTTCTTCCCACCGATATACCTCCCGCAATATCTGGCGCTGAACAAAAAAAACCACCTCTCCTTCTCCTTAAATAAAATCCCAGAATCAGCTGAAAAAGGGGAAGACTGTAAACTCAAAAATGACGAAAACATAGAACTGCTCGATTCTCGCTTGAAACTCTATTGCCTGCCACTGATCCAATAGTCTAAAGTTGTATTACCATTGCCATTTCATCCCCAATGATTAAATTACGTACTGAACTGTGAATATTATGTATCTGCTTGATTTATATGCATTGGTTTTCTTATGATACCCATACCCATTTCTCCCATTCGGATTGCCTTTCACCTTTTCCGAACCATAGTCAACAAAATTTCAGACCAAGATTCCCGCCTGGCTTTCAGCCTAGATCCCAAACAAATTTCCAACCTAGATTTCCGAATCATAAACAAAGATACCCATTCAACCCTTATAATCAAATGTTGCAAATGTACAATCAGATGGCACTAGGCTCTAACCAGAAACGAAATCAACCGATGATTGAATTACCCATAGAGAAGGCGGAAAAGACTTCGGGGAATTAGGATAATTCCAAAAAACAAAATTACGATAGTAAAAACCAAAAATCGGGAAATTCTATTCCAAACCGGCATAACAATACGAACGCGAAACCGGATAGAAATAAAGATTCAAAGCCACAAAACTCAAATTTGAAAGATAACATGAATAACTCAAATTGTTATCATTGCAGATTAGTAGGTCATTTTAAAAGAGAATGCCCATATTATATATGTAACCAGGGAAACTAGAAGGGCGGGTACTAGGCCGAACAATGTGCAACCTATTACCGAAACGCCAGAAATATCAAATTCGGACAGGAATGAAATATCGGATACACGATTTCATCTGATGACAAAATTCGAGAATAAGCTTTTCCAAATTTTAGTAGATACAGGTGCCACACACTCATACGTAGGCAAGGAATCACTGGAGGAAATAAAAAATTCCTGAATTTCAATTTTAAACCCGTTTTGAATGAATTTATGGTGGCGAACGGCAAAACTATCGGCAAAAAAGTAAAGCACAAAATATTCAGGCTAGTCCCAAAATTAAAATTCGTAGGTATTTTGGCGACAGACATGATAAAATCCTTGCGGATGACCCTAGATTATTACTCAGAGACCTGGTGGCTACCGGGCGATCCTCCTACCCGCTATCCTATGGAAGCACACCCAAACTCTTTACCACACCCAATAACGAACCTCAAGAATAATGTGAATTAGGATGTTAAAAATCTAAATAGTAGCAATAAGATAGAAATTACGACTAGGAAACACGAATCAAACATAAAACCGAAATTCGGAGGTAGCATAAGTTTAAAAAGCACAAGGGAATCTAATAGATTTCAAATCCTAGAAAGCATCCCCACCCAAGAAACCAGCGAAAATTTTTTACAATAGTAAATACGAGGGTCACCAATTCGATGAGAAATAAGGAACCTCAAAAAGAAAATTAAAATAGCCGACATTAAAAATGAAAATCCATGGACCGATTTTAAGAATAGAGCTATTAGATTATATAACATTTCCGATAATTTAGGGAAACTGAGCGAACAAAATAATAGTTTCTCATAAAGTTGCAAAGGTATTGTTGAGCTTCACAAAGGCAACAATCCCAACTAGAAATACTATTAGAAAATAAGATAAAATTGCATCAGGGTAAAGAACATAAGGCGACTCACTGAGCAAAATACAAAATTGACGTCCAGGGTCACGATTCCATTAAACATCGCTATTATCACGTGAGCCCGAAAATAAAGGAAATAATTTTTAATACTGTAGACACATTATTAGAACAAGACATAATAGAACCATCTTGTTCCGCTTGGTCAAACCCTATAGTCATGATTAAAAAACCAGGGAAAGACTATAGATTTTGCCTGGATTTTAGAAAGGTAAATAACATCACGAAAAAGGACCTCTACCCAATCCCACTCATGACAGAAATCCTTAACACATTAGGATCCGCAAAATTCATTTCGAAAATGGATTGGAATCAGCATATTTACAAATACCACTTGGAAACGATTCCAAACCGATCACAGCGTTCACAGTCCCTAGGAAGGGGATGTATCAATTTAAACGGATGCCATTTGGTTCAACCAATGCTCCTGCCACTTTTCAGCGACTGATGGATGAAATTATTACTCCAGACTTGAAACCGAACGTTTTTTGTTATTAAGATTATATAGTTATTGTTACTCAAAATTTTGAAGATCATTTGAAATACCTTAACATTGTACTGGACAAAATTAACGAAGCAAACCTAACAATAGGCCCAGACAAATGCGAATTGGGCTGTTCAGGGATTGAGTATCTTAGTTTCAAAGTAAACGAAAAGGGACTCCAAATAGACGATGACAAAATGCAACCAATCCTTGAATTCCCTAAACCAAAAAATATCAAACAGTTACAAAGACTAATAGAGATGGCAAGTTGGTACAGAAAATTTATTCCACACTTTGCTGAAATAATTGAACCGTTGAATAGATTGTTAGAGAAGGATAAAACCTTGGATAGGGGATTAGAACAGGCCAAGGCCTTTCAAGAAATAAAAGACCTCACAGCAGCACCGATTTTGACATGCCTAGACTTAACGAAACCTTTCCACCTGGAAACGGACGCGAGTTATACGGTTGTGGAAGCCGTACGCACTCAAACCATAGACGGGATAAATTATGTTATCGCTTACGCAAGCAGAGGCTTGAATGGTGCTGAACCTCGGTACTTGGCCTCAGAAAAAGAGGGCCTAGCCGTGGTTTGGGCCATACGTAAATTTAGACCGTAATTAGAAGATTATAGTTTCAAGGTCAGCACGGACCACTTAGCGTTAAAATAGCTCCATACCCTCAAAAATCCTACTGGCTGACTAGCCAGATGGGCTTTAGAACTCCTCGAATATGACTACAAAGTCATATATCGGAAGGGAAGTTCAAACCATGTCCCTGATGCTTTCTGGAGATCAGGACAACCAGTAAATAATGTAGCGTTAGCGTTAGCTAAGAGTACAGAAAAACCGACAGCGGATGTAGACAATAAGACAGACGACTGGTACTGGACAAAAATAAGACAAGTGAGAAAGAGACCGGAAGAACACGAAAAATGGCGTTTACGAGACAAAAACTATTTTTACAGAACAGACCCATTAAAATATACTCTGTTACCAGACTTGAACCCTTGGAAATTAGTCGTACCCAAAAGATTGAGACGTCAAGTATTGCGGGAAAATCATGACGAAATCCAGGCAGGAAATTTAGGCTCAGAGAAAACTCACGCGAGAATTTCCGAACATTACTTCTGGCTAGGGGTATATTTGGACGTGATTAAATACGTAAAAAACTGCCAGACTTGTCGAAGAGTGAAACCGGGTAATCAAAGTTAAATGGGATTAATGTTGAAACGAATTATCGGAGAACCGTGGCCCATGGTAGCAGCTGATATCATGGGACCATTACCAACTTTGAAAAAGCGAAAAAAAATAGTACATATAAGTTCTCGTGGATCTTTTCACAAAATGGGTTGAAATTATTCCAATTAAAAAAGCGAACGGGACAACAATAGAGAATGAATTTCATAAACGTGTCATTCCGCGTTGGGGGGCACCGCGGATTCTTCATACTGACAATGGCACAGAATTCGTAAATAAAACTCTGAGAGAACCTACATAAAGGTTTGGTATTAGACACAAAAAATACCTTATTAATACCCACAAGCAAACCCGACAGAGCTATATAATAGGCCAATTAAATAGATCATTAAAACCTACTTAGAAAACGATCACTCTACCTGTGACGAACAGATCGACGATTTGCAGTTTGCAATAAACATAAGTAAAAACTCTTTGACCCAATTTACGCCAGCATTTTTGAACCAAGGCCGCGAATTAGAACCACTCCAATCCCATGGAAGAAATTTGGAAAACGATAGCGACATTGAATTCCAGGGTGTTGATAAATGGCCGGAGAGACTTAGGAATTTACAGATCATAAAAGAGGAGGTTCAGAAAAACTTAGATCTGTCAAACGATAAGCAGGCAAGTAGATATAATTTAAGGAGAATACCAATAGAATATAAGGTAGGTGATAGGGTATTAAAAATAGTTACGAAGTTATCAAATAAGGAAGATAAAAAGTCAGGGAAATTATATGACCATTTGGAAAGGCCATTCACTATTAAAAATAAAGTTTCCAACACTATCTTTGAACTAAAAAACCATAAAAGAAGAAGTATAGGTGAATGGAGTGTAAACGATATCAAATTAGTGAACGGAACTCAAAACAACTACGACTCGAGACACAAAACTCCCAAACCGACACTAGACAGGTAGAACTTTACTTTTCAGAAGATGAAATCTACAACGAGATGCCAACTGTGTCAGAGGGAGGTGGAAAGGAGGAGGATATTTGACCACCTCCTGACTTGCCAGGTGGTGAAATGGCTGCTCCGTAAGGCTGCCGGAACACCAGAGGAGGAGATGTTCTACCAAGAGCGAGAGAGGAGGAAGCAAAAGCGGCAGCGTGGAGGGAGCTGCGCAGAGAGAGAGAAGAAGACAGGACGAGGCATGGCGCAGGGAAATTCGAAGGACTAACATTGGAGAAAAGCAAACTGCAGAAATTGATCACGGGAAGGACGACAGGAGTGCCACGGAGGATTCCACTCTTAACCTCTTATCAATAACTATTATCACAATAATATAGGCACTTTTTTCCATATCAAACAAAGAGATAACCCACCAAATCAAACAACAAAACGACTCTAACTTTACCAAATAACCTAACCACAACCAGTTGCCACTTGCAAACCTTTATAAATAAAGAATAGTATATAAACCAAAATGTTCACAATAAACCTGCCCCGAGCGTCCACATTCCTTTTGTTTTTGAATCTTTTTCAGAAAGAACACAACCATCACGGGGGATGAAAACTTCAGGTATAAACCCGAACCCATGCGGGAGAGGGGGGGGGGGGGGTGGAGGTATAACAAAAATGTTACATAAGGAGGGTGACTCGGCACGGCCCTGCATAGAAGGGTTGCTGGGTCGTGCCTGAGGCGAGGCGGAACCGTCCGAGGGGTCCCGAGTCCTCTTGCGTCGGACCGTCGCTCGCCGCCTCAGTCTTGCCTCGTTCGCCATCTAGTTCATGGTGTGTGTCAATAGTGTTATCTCGTGGTGCTCCGCTTTCCCATCCCAGTGAAGACCTCACGCATCATAGCCGACTCCTGGCCTACTTGGCCGACCTTGACTTCGGACTATCGCCCGGGTCCCAGCTGTACCCGGACCCGTCACCTCCGCCGCCCACCGGCTCGACGAGGATCGTTTTCTTGTAAGTCCTAATAAAGGCTCCTTTGATTTTATGTTCGCCTTCTCATTGCGTGCACCCTTTTCTCAGCTACCAGTTCCTTTTTCCTCCCCCAGACATTACTCCCGCAATACCCTCGAGCACAGTAACCTGCTATGCAATAACCCCAGGCTCCCACAACCTAATTTCCTTAACCCTCGATCCCAGTAACTGTGAGTGCCCCGAACCATGTCGGGCGTCCGCTTGCATTGCAAGGGGCTGATGTGTGCTTGCACTGCCGAGGTGGAAGCCGCAGTAGGGATCTGGAGCCAGACCCTTCGGAAGTTGATTAGGAAGTGCGTCGCGGCTGCAGATGTCGGATCTGCAGTGCCACGGGCGAGTTCAGATCCGTCCGTATTCCGGGACTTGTTAAACGAAGGCTGGGCCCTGGGGATCTGGGATATGCGATGTTCTGAGGGTAAACCCGTTCCCAGTTATTACGGCCTGCCCCTCCACGCATGCTTTGCTGGTGAACTTTTATGGCAAACCAAACTCCCCGGACCCCCCAACCGGACAGGAACAAATACAACGAAAAGGCAATGGACAAGGACATGAAAGAAAGGGCAATGGAGACAGATAGCGCAGACACGGAAGCTGACCCTTTCGCAATTCGCTATTCTGAGGACTCCACCAAAGCATCGAACCCTTTCGCTGCCTGAACCCAGTAAGGAAAGCAGAAGTAGGAAGAGCCCGAAGAAAAGCAACACGCCAAAAAGAAAAAGGAAGATGAAAAAGATTTCAAGCGAAACGAGGTTTACACAAGTTCTGAAACGGATGGAATAGACCAAATCTGCTCTCTTTCAAGGAACTGAGCAAAATTGCTCAGCAGTATGTACCATCCCAAGACGGAGCTGTGCAACATAAGTAGTGCTCTGACGCTTCAATCGAAGATTCTCCAATCCATGGACCTGCCGAAACGAGCTGATAGGTCTCGTTGTGCGTGCGCTGACAGTGATGCAGGGAAGGACCTGAAAAGCGAGAACGAAAAGCTTCGTAGGCAAATCAGGGCTACGGAGGCAGAGAATAGAGAATCGCAAAAGGAGCAACCACCGGGAACTTTTGCAACAGCCAGGTGTGAAAATTGCGTGCTGGGCGAGAAAATCCATAAGAGGAGGAGACAGTTGAAGACTGAAAAATCGTTCCAAAGCTTCAAACAAGCAACAGAGGAAGATTGGAGAAATGGTGTTTTCACCAAAATCAGAGCCGAGACAGGACGTGTTTGGGATGCACCCTCGGATTGGGATTTCATTCTTCCCTGCAACGCCGATATTTCATCTGGAGATAAAGAAAGACCGATAGGGAAGTTTGGTGGGAAAGATGGGCTCTTACTTCAAAACAGGAAGGAGGGCGAAGTTGCCATGATGTAACATACCCTAGGATTCCCTGACGCAGAAGGGAGCTTCGAAAGTGCTACGAGGTTTATATACTACCCTATCCATAGCGTTCAAGCAGGAGAACCTGAAGATGGTGAGACTCTTTTCAGATCGCTAAGCAACATCAAGGGCTATGTTCTCAAGAACAACCGAAAGAAGATTGCCTTCCCTGAAATGAGAGAACCAACTGGATCGAGTGTCACGCGAATTCAAGAGTATCTCTTTACTGACATCCCAGTGCAAATCAGGATATTCAGAAATCAAAGCGTCCCTCGCAATGAGAATATATCTATCCCAGGCAGGCGGGAAACTAGTGGAAACCAGGCTACTCGTCAAAATTGGTAATTGCTCATACGCGGAGACGCTGAAGAAACTCAAACAAGCAGTTAATCCCGGCGATATAGGGGTTGACATCAGGGGTCTCAAAAGTTTAGAAGTGGTGAACTTGTCCTTACGTTCAAAAACGGGCTGGATAAGGCAGAGGCTCTGAAGAAGAAGATAAAGGAGATGGTACCAGAAGCAACCACAACTCTCCGAATCAAGAAAACGATCATCCATATCAAGGATATGGGTGAGGTGACAACAGTGTCTGAAATATCGGAAGCTGTCACTGAAGTGAGTAAGTTGGAGCAAAAGGAATTCGAGGTTAGAGCACTCCGGCCCGCACACGGCGGAAGGCAGAATACAAAAATACTGATGCAAGAGCCTGATGCAGAAAAACCTCTAGTGAAGGGTCTAATTACAATTAGCTGGTCGAGATGCAGACTCCTTGAAAGAAAAATAGAGAGCCACTGCTATAGATGCTGGGGACGCGGTCACATGAAGGCAGCATGCAATGGACCAGAGAGAAGTAATCTGTGTTTGAAATGCGGAAGGAAGGACATATCGCAAACAAGTGTCCGAACAAACCCTTCTGTGTTTACTGCAAGGAATAAGGTCATCAGTCCACCGATCCAAGTTGTCGCTATAAGAGGAACGCAGATTAGTCGGAGGTGAAACATAATCGAAAAAACAGTAATGAGAATCCTCCAGCTCAACACAAATAGGTCTCAAGCGGCACATGATCTAGCCCTACCCACGGCCAAAGAAATCGGAACAGGAATTCTGGTTATCTGCGAACCCCAAAAAAGAAGCATAGAAGGCAGGAATGACTAGACCTATGACGAAGAGCTGGATACGACTACAAAGGTACTAGACCAAAACATTGCCATCAAGGAGCAGTGAGAAGGCAATGGTTTCTTATTTGTCACTACTACCCCATTCACGTTATACAGCTGCAATGCTTCTCGCGAACTGCATCAGAGCAAGATGCGAAGAAGCAATAGTTGCAGGAGACTTTAATGCTAAGTCTCCACAGTGGGGAATGAAGCGGACAGATCACAGAGGGAAAATACTCACCGATTGGCTAGCTCAAAACGACCTTGTAGTCCAGAACAAAGTTGATAAACCCACCTTTTTGAGGAGAGGGTACGGATCTGTACTAGACCTGACTCTTGTAACCAACACAATTGGCGACAGGGTAAGTCAATGGGAAGTGGGTGACAGAGAATCTCTCAGTGACAATAATTAGGTCACCTTTGATATTGTGGAAAAATTAAGGCCCTCGCGTAAGAAGCAGAGACGAATGGGGTGGAACTCAAGGGAATGGGACAGGAATAAGCTGCAGGAGGCTATAGTTGAATTTCCAGGAAGCCAGAACGTACCATCAGCGGAGGTATTCTTCAGCAGATTAGGCCATCTCTGTAATAAATGCATGCCCAAAGGTAAAAAAGTCGGCGAAAGCCAACCCATGTACTGGTGGAACAAGGAAATTGCAATGCTCCGGATGGTGTGCATTCAAAACCGGAGGAAACACACTTGGCTTGCAAGAAAGAACGTACCTGTACGAGAGAAGCTGGAGAACTGTCCGTGACGAAGAAGACAAGGATGTTTGGGGAAAAGGCTACGAGATCGTACAAAAACGCGCGATGGGATATCCTCCTAAGTCACAAATGACGATAAAGACTGCCGACGATGTTGCAGAATTTCTGTTCCCAGTGCACGAGCCAGTGAACTTCATGCGAGCTTCTAACGTAGCGTTTGAATGCTTCTCTATCGAGGAACTGCAGACAGCGTCCAAGAAGCTCGAGAACAAGAAAACACCAGGACCAGGCTGCATACCACCAGAGACTTCAAAAATTCTAGCACTTTCGAAACCGGAATATATTTTCAAGGCATACGACCGGTTGGCCGAGAGAAAAGAATTTCCGAAGAATTGGAAGATATCAAGGCTAGTACTGCTAAGAAAAGGTAACAAACCCATAGAGAACCCTACTTCCTACAGGCCCATATGTCTCCTGGACGTTAAAGGGAAGCTCTTCGAGCAGCTTTTACTCATGAGGCTCAAAAAAGAAATTCCGAGGACTGGAGACCTATCGGTACACCAGTATGGATTTAGAAAGGGCCGGCAAACAGTCGACTTGAATAAAGAAGTGGTGATCAGCGCAGAGCAGGCAGCTGCGTTTTCGAAGCAATGCCGAAGACTGTGCGCAGTAATAACAATTCACGTGAGAAACGCTTTCAACAGTGTATCCTGGCAGAGTATTCTCGATGTTCTGGAGGGAACAGGAATTGACGGAAGTCTGATAAACCTCTCAGAACACGAGAAAATAATCGAGGCAAAAGGCACCTGTAAATCTAGAAAAGTAAACAGCGGTGCCCCGCAAGGCTCAGTTTTGGGTCCGCTACTGTGGAATGTCCAGTACGACGAACTACTGAAACTGGAAATGCCTGTCGAAGCCAAGCTTGTAGGCTTCTCCGATGACCTGGCGTTTGTAGTTGTAGCAAAAAACGGAGAAGCGTTGATGAACGCTGCAAATACTGCCATACTGATTGTAGCGGAATGGCTGAGGACCAGGTCACTGGTGTTGGCACCTGTGAAAACGGAGGCTGTCTTCCTGACGGGAAAACGTAAAGTAGGCCCAATCCACTTCCATGTGCTGGGTGTTGTCTTAAGACCGAGCAAGGCTCTCAAACATCTTGGAGTATGGCTTGGCTTGAAGGGTTCATTTACAGAGCATTTTGATCGAATTGAAGAAAAGGCAGAAAAGACAATGACAGCACTTAGTGGCCTCATGTCCAATGTCGGGGGGGGGGGCAAGACCATCAAAGAGACGCGTTTTGGTGAGGGTAGTGTATTCCCAGTTTCTGTATGCAGTTCCAGTCTGGCAGAAAGCATTAAAATCGAAGCACCTTAGACGGAAGCTAGAAAGAGTCCAAAAACTAGCTGGCATCAGAGTGGCAAGCGCGTTCCGCACGGTTTCAACAGAAGGAATAGGAGTTATAGCAGAATTACCACCTATAGAGCTTTTAACGCAGGAGAGGGCGCAAACATACGAAGGAAGACCGCGGAGGGAAGCAAGAGAAGAACTCATGGCGAAATAGCAAGAGAAATGGACGAGGGGTATTCACGGACCGTGGACATGGCACCTAATTCCAAACATCCGGACATGGATAAACCGCAGGCATAGAGAAATAGATTATTTTTTGACAAGGCTCTCTTGGGACATGGATGCTTCAGACAGTACCTGTTCAAATGTAAAAGAGCGGTTACAGATAGATGCCCCTACTGCAATGAAATCGATGACGTCGAACATACTCTGTTCACATGCGAGAAATGGGACGAAGCAAGGCGAAAATTTCAAATGACAACGGAGAAACTTCCCACTGACACTAACATGATGACGAGCCTATTGGAATCTGAAGAAGGATGGACAGCGGCATATTGCGCCATACGGCATATCATAGAAACTAAGGAAAAAGAAGGCAGAGAACTGTGCTAAGTTAGGCACTGAGGCAGCACTAACACTGAAGTAATGCTAACGCGGATTCCGGTGTTATGTCGCTTGGACGAGAGGAGGGTTACTGCATAGCTGATTCCTGGGCAAATATTTTTGTAGCAAGAATGATATCCGCGAAAAGTGAAATATTTCACATTTGGATCCGCCACATTATGGCCGGAAAAAGTCGAAGTTTGCATTTTGAAGGTGGAGAATATTTCTTTATGATGCCATCGTCAGTTTTGGGAAGAAAAATTTCTTGTTTCTAGTCCTAAGAATTGTTGCCCTGTGTTATGATAAAAAGAGTTGGGATAATCGAATGTCCTGAAAGCTTCACAGGAAAAACAAATAACGATCAGGAAACAAAAGAATCATGAACAACGAATGCGGTAACGAATTATGAATAACACAAGGAATCACTCAGGAATGGTGCATCCCGAATTCCAGTGACAAATCACTGAACTCTATTAGAATACAAATATCTTAATGGCTACACAGAAGAAGAAAATGGTGATCGAAGAGCAAAAGAATATCGAACGAAAACACACAGTAAATACGTAAAGATCAACTGTATTGTAGGTTGAATTCCACAGGGGTGTACTTTACCGTGGTAGTGCGTTTAAAAATATCTCTACGTGATTTGTTTTGTTTTGAGTTTCTCTACTCAACATCAGTGATGAAAATTCATTTTGTTTACATTGTAGCATTCACACTACCAAGGGTTTTTTCTGTTGCAGGTAAATGCGACCCTGAAATAGGTGTTTGATCCACACTTTGTTTTTACTGCGCAGCATTAAATAAAGAATTACTATGAGAATTACTAAGGTTAAGAAAAAGCCCTATACCCATGTTGAATGACTATAAGCAGAAAACTTATATTTGTTTATGTGCGCATGGCAGAATACCACTGGATAGAGATTCGATGCTCCGGCACGGAAATATCAATTATCTTCCTAGCATTCACTCCAGTTGAAGAGTTTTACAGAGCCGTTTTTATAATCCACAAAGGGAATGGATCTATCTCGGATCAAAAATTCATATTTAATATGTTGAACGTTCTCTTCCTTGATAAAAAGTGAACTATTCCTAAGACCATTCTGATGTCTGACCTAAAAAACTAGTTTTTGAGGCAGGAATGTCAAACTCCTTTCTGGTAAAATTCATTTCCCGTGGTTCAAAATTAACTTTTTTTCCAATGATACATTTTCTGGTCAGAAATTTGATTGTCCTTTATAGAAATACTGTTTTTCGGTTCAAAATTTAATTTTTTGTTTAGTCGCCTATTTTATTAGAAACTTGTTTTTCTTGGATCGAACATTCATCTTTGATAGAGAAAGAAAGCCACGCTCTCATAGCATCACTTCATCGGAGTCAACAATGTTACTGGTTATGTGTGCAGAGAAAGACAAACATAACAAGATGACGGTTTTAACTAGAAAAATATAACTTTTGTATATTTTGCAATACCATATAATCTATTCAGAAAAATATATTCAAAAATAAATTTCAATATATTGGATCCTTCCATTTAATGTTGAAAGAATGTACTGAGACCTAAAAATAATTACATTATTTTACAGCCGAAGAGACGAATTTTCTTCAAAATATTGGAATTGACGATGAAAAGATCCGACGTTTGGGTAGCAATGCGTACCAGTTTCAAGGAAATTTTTATCTAAATTGAATAATACAAATATTACAATATTGAAATATTTAATGTGATATTATGATATTCTTAAAGAAATATATATATTTTTGCAATTTCATGAGTCGATAGAAAAATAGTTGTTTTCAGATTTTGATTGTGTCAAAAGCATCACAAACATTGAAAATAAAGTATTTTCAATTATATAACATAGAGTAAAGTCAGGTTTTTAAACGATGATTTCGGAAGTCAAAATAATGGTAGCAAGTGAAAAATTGAAGTTTCAAAATATTTCCGGAAACTCAAAGTATATGAGTGTTTATATTGTTTACAAAATTATTTCGTCAGAAAGAAGTTGATACTGATTTACTGATTTTTTTTGAGCCTGTAAAGAAGTAACACAAGTCATGCATCATCATCTGAGACCATGTCAAAATTTTCCACGAGGCTCGAATATTTGTCAGGTTTTACCAAGAATTTGATGTATTAGTCAGTATTGCACCTCCCTCTTATTTCGACTAACAGAAGATGATAAATAAGCATTTTACCTTTCAGGAAATCCCCATACTTGCAAACCCCATCCACAAATATAAAGCTTGTACCTGACTCAGTCGGTATTGCAGAAACCAACCTTATTGACAGGGCCAAGAATATGATAGTGATATGCCGTACCGACTTATGGTAGAACAGTGAGGCACCGACTGATGGCAGAACCGTGATTCATCGAGTGATGGTCAAGCAGGGATTTTCCGTCATTCAGATCACGACATCTTATGACTCTGGCTAAAATACGTAGCGAGCTCGATTTTCAGCTGCCGATGAGTTGCCGACACCATATGACCAAAATTCAGCTTGAACAGAACCAGCCGAGCATTTACCGACTGCTGGAAACTGTCCAGTGGCGTCATTTGTCGGTGTCAGCTGGAACTACGTAGTAGTGCTCCAGAACCGGTGTAGCTATACTACTTGTGTCATTATGTTTCCAGTAGGAAAGTGAACAACGAAATGTCCAGCGATAAAAAGCAGAAATCAGATTGACCAGCAGAATTTTCAAATAAGATAAAATATAAATGTACCATTTTCAAATAAATTAAATATAGATAATTAGGAAGAAATCACAGAAAGACTGGGAAAAATTTGTCGTAAAAGGGAGCTTGATGAGCCTCATCTCTAAGAACCTTTGTTATATAGATTAAGTTATTACTTTTTTTAAATGATTAAAAACTTTCAATGTGAAGTTTTGATTATTTAGGAAATTCATGTTAGTAAAATTCAGGAACAATTGTATATTTTGTACCAGAGTCGATTGTTACGACTGCAAAAAATGTATAATATCCAAAAATTATTATTATTTGTTATTATGAAATTAGTAATAATGTAAATAAATTAAATTATGATATCTTCGAACAGAAAGAATGCAATTTCTACGTTAAATCTTCTATTTCCAAACTTTATTCAGAAATTGGTTCATTCCATCTAAAAAAAAATTGATATTGAGATAAAGTGTGACGTCAAAAAGGTCCACAAGCCTTAAAAATAAAGTAGCGTGAATACTTTCAGGAGTTTTTTTATGGTAATAAATCTACCATCAATCGCAAAAGACAATTTTTGAAATATTTTCTAAGAAAATTTACTCATTTCGAAAGTTCCCTGTATTTGGAGAATAGCCCAGAATATTTTCAATAGTTTTATAATTATCATTTCTGTTTGCAGCTACAGTTGAATTATCTTTATCAGCTTTTACAAAGATTTAATCTTTGTGTTCTTTTTGAAATTTTTCAACGAACTGAACAGATTTATCTAAATTTTTCAACTGATAATCGTTGTTATGATTTGGAACAATTTTTGTAACAGTTTTTCGAATACTGAGTTTTAGATCTTCATCTTCAATACATTTGATGGAATTTCCAATACTTGCTACGAGACTATTGATGGAAATTTTATTTACGTTCATGGGAACATTTATCTTATCTAAAATTGGTAATGAAAGGAAAACTGAGCGAGCGCACGGCCTAGTAGGAAAGGGAGGGGATGTTGCTACGAAACAGAAGAGGCGAACGCCGGTATCGAATATTTTTAATACGTTTTCCAAAACTGAACTCGCGAAAGCTTCAAAACTACAGGAGATTTTTCAATCAAATTTGAACAGGAATGTTTATAATAATCGATTGATTATTATAACAATCACATCAATGTATAAACGAAATTGTGGATGTTTCGTTTATAAATAATTATATGTTCAAAAAATTATTCGTTAATTTTTACGGGATTGCTTAAGCCTGAACAGTTTTGTGTCCAAATTTCATTGGAAAATCTTCTGTGGTTTCGAAGATATTGCGAGTTTAGATTTGAAAACCATATTAAAAAGCGCCGTTCGCCTCTTCCGTTTCGTAGCAGCATCCTCTCCCTTTCCTACTAGGCCGTGCGCTCGCTCGGTTCGGCTTTCCATCGATTCAATTTTATTTTTGAAATCAAATTATAATTCAGATTGTGACTTATTTAACTTATTTGTTGCAACCTTATGAGATTCTGCTGAATGTGTGTTGGAAATTAGGCATTGTTTCTGCATCTTTTCAAACAAGTATACTGTTCTTTAGGAATAACTAATTTTCTAATGGCGTACGAGTCAGGCCATGTCAACTGTGTCCATGAAATTTTGTTGATTTTTTAAAAAGTGCCAACAATTGGAAAAATCTGTGCATAATAGCATTACAAAAAACATTTTGAACCGTTTTTTAGGAAAACTGCACCGTTTTCATTATTCTTAAAAATAATGATTTTTGCAACTTTTAATAGGAAAATAAATGATTTACGACACGTTTGAAATAATTGAATTAAATTTGGTATGACAGTTGTGAAGAGTTTTCTCTTTCTAATAAAAATTTTTTCTAAATTAAATTTGCAAAATTATCATTTTTTCATAACAATTATTTGAATAAATTCGATTATTTATGACTTTTAGGACTCCGATCGTGGTGAAATTTTAACACAATATAGTATGAACACTTTTTCCCGTTCTCAAAGAAGAAAAAACACTCTGAAAGTATTAAAAAAAAGTTCTTGTCGTAGGCGGCGCGTGAAAATTGTCGCCTCGGACTGCGCAGAGTGGGAAAAAGCACTTTTTTGGGACGAAAATCAACCGACACCTCAATTTTCAACGGATCAGAGCTTTTTTTCTTTGAATACTCATGAAGGATCGTACCTCAACGTAGGGTTGCACGTTTTTGAATTTGTTATTCAACTTCAAATCTGCAATTGAATATATTTGCGATATTTACTTAGCCACATTCATTAATATTCCTTCACGAAGGTTCAGAATTGATGAAGTTACTGCTTTCGAATGAAAATTTAACTTGTAGATAAATATCCTGTATTTTGTTAATTGTTATAAACAAATTAATGGATATAACTGTTAACTGTGTGGGACTTGCCAAGCGGCACCTACTCACTTAACCTTAACTCCTTTTCCCTGCCAACCCATTTTCTCCGGAACCGCTTTCGCATTATTTTAGAGAAATGAAAGTAGGCCCGAAACGCCGCGCTTCGGCTTTCCTGTGCTCTGCCAACTTGGACTACAGGCTCCTGCGTTTGACCCTACCAGGATGCACGCATCGTCCTCAGTAGCACGACAGTGTCGCGCAACGGGCTCGTCGGCCCTCGGCATCTTGATAGGGCTTCATCGCCTAGCACCTCGAGGTTTCATCTTCGGCGTCGCCTTCCGGTACGCCCCGCACCGTGCAGTTCCCGGAAGATGGTTGACCCGAGAACTTTCGCCTCTTGCAGAGCAGTGGTAACAGTGCGGAGTTCTTTCGCACTCCGCGGACCTGTGTCCCTCCTTGCCGCACCTCCAGCGACACGTCTTTTTGTAGGGACCAGTGCAGACCGCTGCCATATGGCCGTAGCCATGACAGTGGTAGCACCGTGTCACAACCACCTTCTTCGTGACACGACACGACACCCACCGAACTTTGAGGTGCCCTGCGCGCACCGGCCTTACGGCCAAGTCTTCATCTACTTTGACGAAGGCCTTAAGGTTACCCCTAAAGGCCTCCTTCGTTAGATTGACTTCCATGCTCCCGTTCATTCCGTCATCAAAGTGCTTCTTTATCGCCTCTCCGACTTCTTGACCCTCAGTGAGCTCGTCGAGGTCAAGAACCTCGACCTTGACAAGAGAGACCAGCTCCCGGACTCTTCCCTCTCCGCCAACTGTTTCCTTGATGGCAGCGGACAGTTTTTCTCTGCCCCCTGCTTTATTCCCCTCATCTATGAGGACGCCTCCATCCCGCGTTTCCCGGACACCCTTGATTTTGACACCAAGGGTGTCCGGTATAACCGTCCTCCTAATGTTGCGGAGGACCTCGGCGAAGCTTGAACCCTCGGTCGGTTTAATAAGAACCGCCTCAGGTCGAGCTTGCTTCTGGTCCCCTACTTCTTCATCATCTTCTTCTGGGTTTTTGTTGGGGCCTCACTCATTGAGCTCGAGGCTACAGATACAGGAACCTCCACTAGCGGCTTCTTCTTCTTGAGCGCTGGCCTCTTTGTGCTCGATTCTGATGGACTCACGGGGGATTCTTTCTGCCTCTTCCCTTGGATTGAGGCGAGAGTTTCCCCGACTTCTTCGTCCGTTTGCGTCGCCTCATTTTTTTCCCTTCTTGCTACTGTTCTGAGCCTCCTGGAGCTTCTTGTTGGCAGATATTGGAAATTATCCCTCATCGTACAGAGTTTATCTTTTGCCGTCTCTAGGCCTCTCCTTATAGGGAGGAACATGTTTGCTTTCGTCTTGCAGAAGATTCGCATGTCGGTAATCAATCCTCCCAGTTCTTTTATCGCCCGCATCCCTTCCTCGTGGCTATCCTCCAAATGTACCAAATTGACGCGCGCGTAAGAAATGTCGGTCCCTAGTTCCTTATCCACTTCTTCCGTAACATCCAGCTCTCCGCCAAACATTTTCTCACTGAGACTCTTCTCCAGCTATTTGGCCTGCTTGACGTTCTCTTGGTCCTCCCCGAAATCCTTGGGACCAGCACCGGCCACCGGGGCTTTCACCTGATCGGAACCGGTGGGGAGTTTTCCACTCCCTTACGGTGAATTGTTTTTGAAAGACCTACTCATCTTCGATTTTTTATTCGGGGGTTCTTCCTCTATCTGGTTTTTGTCCGCCCCGAGTATTTGATTTTCCCGGTTCCACCCATTTCTGGGAGGCATTCCCCTATCCGCAACCTGGGGAGGCGCCCGATGGGAGACCGATGGTAAATCTGACAACGATGATGGTGGAATACCACCTACAGAAAAAGATATCCCAAAGAAGGAGCAGACGAATACAGAAGCTGAAACTACTGCTTCTGGTGGGGAAACAATAAAGCTTCATGGCGAAAAAGCTGTTTCTTCTGAAAAACACAATTTTCTGGCATTCTGAGCTTTCGACTCGAGTTAAACTGTGGGTGCAAGAAGGCCTGAGGAAGGAGGAAAAGCGGAATTGCTGGTCGCATATCTTTGTAAAGGAAGCGTTTCATTGGAGCGATTTAGATGCAGCGAAACTCATGTCAGTAGTACATCATCAGACAATTGAAGCTCGCAGAGCTTTTATTTATCCGAGTTTTGATAAAAAAACTGAGGCTTTGCTAGAGAAAGCCTCAATGGATAAATGTTTGTTTGGTTCGAGTCTTTCCGAGAACCTGAAAACAGCTTAATCCATGGAAAGTGTAGGATTGACGCTAAGAACAGTACCCCCTGCAAAAAAGCCGCAACCACGTCCATCCTCATAGGGAAACTGGCAGGGCCCGCCTACGAGAGGTCGAGGACATTTTCAGGCGGGCAGGGGTCCCAATCGCAGGGGTCTCAGAGGAACCAGAGACAAGCTCGTTTTTGGGAGTCATTTCAGAACCCCCTTCCAAAATTCTTGAAGGTAAAAAGATAGCAAGGCAATTAGAGATGTGTTTCAATGCCTGGTCCGAAATCACGTCAGAAAGGTTCGTTTTAAATGTTATAAAGGGTTACAAGTTAATATTTCCAAAAAAACACATCAGTATTACCCGCCTTCGGTAGCACCAATTGGATCTAAAGAAGTCACAGATTACAAAAGGGCCATAAGCCACTTGATGAAAATGAGAGCAGTTAAGTTATGTTCTACCTGTAAGAATATGTTTGTGTCGTCTTACTTTTCAGTTGACAAGCCTAATGGGTCGACAAGGTTTGTTCTCAATTTAAAAAAACCTTAAAAATTTATGTCAACAGAATATTTTAAATTAGAGGATATTCGAACAGCGATCAAGCTTTTGTCTAGTAGAATTTTTCTGGCTAAGCTAGATTTACAAGATGCGTATTTTATATTAAGCGTTCATCCTGAAAGCAGGAAATATCTCAGATTTTCTTGGAGAGGACAGTTGCATGAGTTTTTGTGTGTTCCATTCGGTTTATGTACGGCTCCTTTCGTGTTCATCAAAATCATGAAGCCAGTAGCGAATTGTTTGAGAGGACAGGAATGTATTTCAGTGGTATATTTAGACGATTGGTTAAGCTTTGGTCCTGATTTTGAAACGTGCCGAAAAAATTTATCGCCAACGATAGTTTTTCAGAATCTTTGGGTTTCCTAATATATCGTGGAAGGAGCATGCTCATTCCAAAAAATAAATGTGAATTTTCGGTATTTGTCCCAAATTCAATAGATTTCACGGTGGAGCTTCCGGATAAGAAAAGAGAAAGTATCCTAGCACTAATCAAAGATTTCAAAAATAAAAAGATTTGCCGTATTCGAGACTTTGTCCAGTTCGTGGGAAGCATAACAGCGTGTTGTCTCGCAGTAGAATACGGTTGGTTATACTTCAAGCTTTTTGAATGCCACAGATATATAGCGCTTGTTAGGTGTAGCGGTAAATACAATAAGAAGATGACTTTGTCAGGAGCACTTCAGAATGAGGTTCCTTGGCGAGAGAATAAGATAAAAGAGGCGGTTAATCCGATGAGAGCTTTCAATTTCAAAAAATAAATTTTTTCGGATGCTTTCCTGTCGGGATGAGGTGCCTCTTGTGACGAAGAGTTGGCTCATGGGTATTGGAAGGAAGCAGAAAGCAGTTCTCACACAAATTACTTAGAGCTTGTAGCCGCATTTCTAGCATTAAAGTTTTTTGCCAAAGATCTTCAAGGATGTGAAATCCTTTCCAGGGTAGATAACACGACAGCAATTACCTCCATCAACAGGATGGGTAGGACACAGTTCCCTAAGCCGAATTAAATCGCGAATGATATTTTGCAATAGTGTGAGATCAGAAGAATATGGGTTGATGTTTCTTATATCGCATCCAGAGAAAATACGGAGGCGAATAGGAGATCGCGAATCAAGAATGTCGACACAGAGTGGAAATTATTGGATGAGATGTTTCGTACAATTCCTTACAAATGGGGGCCATTTGAGATTGATTTATCCGCAACTAGGAGTAATGCAAAATGTCAAACATTCTGTTCGTGGCACCGTGATCCGAAGGCGGTTAGCATCGATGCGTTTACGTAAGATTAGACAGACCTGAATTTGAATGCTTTTCCGCCTTTCGCAACGATTTTGCGAGTAATTAAGAAAATTATGGTGGACCAAGCGCGGGGTGTGATTATTGTACCAGACTGGCACACGCAACCCTGGTTTCCACTGTTCAAGTCTTTGCTAGTAGAAGCTTCAATCTTTCTTGAACCTCTACCTGATTTACTTTTATCACCCGATAGATCACAGCAGTATCCGTTCGCAACAAAATTGACTTCGATTGCCGGCAAAATATCAGGTAGTCTTACAGACAACGAAACATTCCGGATGAATCCCTAGATCTTTTAGTTGCATCATTATCGCCACAGACGTTGAAACAATAACGTAAACCGATAAGAGAATGGGTTGATTATCGCTTAATAAATAATTGTAGTGTCAATGAGACGAACGAAAATAATGTACTTACTTGGTTGACACAGAAATTGAGAGCAGGAGCTTCATATGGAGTCTTAAATAATTTTCGGGCAGCAATCTCTTTAATTATTGGTGAGCGAATGTCGAAAAGCTGTATATTATCTAGATTTTTCAAAGAAGTGTTTAGATCAAGGTCATCTAAACCGAAATTTCATAAGACGTCGGATATGAATCCAGTGTTACTTAGCTTCGAAAAATTATATCCTTTGGATTCTTCGAAGTTGGCAGATTGAACAGACGGACTTGTTGTCCTTTTAGCTTTAGGAACGACGCAAAGGGTTCAAACGCTTGCCCTTATAAAACTCAGTAATATTGTTAAAAATCCTAACGGCTATGAAATTAGTATAAGCGATCTGATTAAGACTTCGCGTCCAGGAGCCACCCAGCCTCTTTTGTTACCACCCAGATTTGAAGAAAAGCCTACGCTCTATATTGCTAGAACGTTAGAGCGTTACTTAACAGTGACTCAACCGCTGCGTGGAAACATTGATGAAATATTGTTAACAACTAGAAAACTTCATAAACCTGCGGGGTCACAAACCGTCAGTAGATGGATTCGGTCTTTTTTAGTGCGTAGTGGCATAGGTGGAGAATCCAGTGCGCATAGTACACGGCATGCTGCTACATCTGCAGCTCTCAAAAAAGGGGTCGATTTAAGTATAATTTAAAGCACAGCTGGGTCTATCAAGTAATCATGAGAATGAGACTCAAATATAATTGATCGATCAAACGAACTTACCTTTTGTGAAGTTCGATCGAAATTATATGTAGAGTCTAGTTTGAAATGATTATGGCCCTTCCAAAAAATTATTTCATGGGATGGAAGCCACGTAATCATTTTATCCAACCCTTATTTGGGTAATGCAAAACTATAAACTATATGCGAGTTGGGCCGTATAGGAGAAGGGGGACCCCGGAGGCAGAATTGTTTTATTTTAGGCTGAAGATTGTGGCAACACCATGTGCATAATAGCGGTACTACCAAGTGATCATTTCGAACGAGACCGTATCCATCTTTTGGCCATCCTAATTTTGGCACAAAATCATCAAATCAAATTGAAAAAAAAAGCAAAATGAAATCATCATCCTCATCATTGTCATGATCATGATCCTAATCATTGTCATCATTGTCATTCCATTCATCATCATCATCGCCATCGTCGTCATTGCCTTCGTCGTTTTTCATAAGTTTCTATCCAATTCATCAAAATAGAGAAGGATTGTAGTCACAATGTGGGAATGAACCAATAGGGTGTTGTGAAACTTGTAAATAGTATACGTCACGTTTGAAGTTTATACATTTAATCGTATTCACGTGCCACACAATTCCTCTCATTTATTGAGGTAACTAAGAAATAAACGGAAACTAGCAAAAACATCTCACGTCATAAAATACATAATAAAGTTATCAGAATGAAGTCTGTTTCTAACCGCTTTCTGAGTATGTACAAAATTTTCAGAAACCGAAATCTGATAGGCTGGACCAAACTCATACGGCTTGTGACTCTACAGCTATATGGGAACCCAAAACTGGTCACAAAGCCTGAAACATTCTGGTAGTCCACTGGAAAAATTGTCTTTCATTCCCGCACCTAATTTGGAGTCATTTCACACTAGGGTGGTCAAAAAATGCAATGGGAATTTTTTTTTCGAATTCGTATGCGAAAAGCCCAGAAATTTGTTCGAATCCACAAAAAAATAAACGCATTTCCAAAAAAATATATTTCGAGGTGGCGCAAGCCCCATAAAGTTTACTAAGTATTTGCCATAAGAAAAAAAGAAACGTTCTTGTGAATTTTATTCAGAATTCTCAATATTTGGTGAATCGAATCCGAAATTCACTATTTATCTTAACAATTAGTCACAGAATGCCATTAAAAAATTACTTTTGAAATATCACTCCCATAGGTCTGTTTTATAGGGTCCCGAAAAACCTCCATTAGTGAAAAAATGTATTTTTCGAATTTTTGATGCTAATTATGATTTTTTGCGGTTTTTTTTTGACACAGAATATTTCAAATACATGCAATACTTCTTCATACTGATACTTAGATGTTTATTTAAATTGTCCAAACAATTTATTATTGTTTTTAGCAAATTTCTCTTAGAAAAGGGTTAGAAAGTCAAGGTTTTTTTTCTGAATTTCCAACTTATTCTTAAAGTTTCAGTCAAGGCGATGTAATAGGCAATTAGAAATAACAAAAATAATTGCTTGAACAATTTGTTATCCAATACTAAAATATTCTCCTAGAGAAATGCTACAGAGTTGCGTTTTTTTCTGAAATTTTCAGCTTTTTATCACTTTTCTATTAGATTGGAGTAATAACTAATTAATGTTAGAAAAATCATTATTTAAACAATTTATTATCCTTTCCAATAATATTTTCTTTGGTTCATAATGGGAACTTGCGGTTTTTTTTTAATTTTTAACTTTTTGGAAACTTTTTTACTCAAAGTAAGTAATTACTTAATTTAATTTGGCAGAAATAATCGTTTAAACAAATTGTAAATGTTCATAGCTATCTTCTTCTAGATTAATACTACATAGTTGCGGTTTTTTCCTGAAATTTTTAACTTTTTATCACTTTTCGATTAGATTAAAGTAATAAATAGTTTAGTTTGGAAGAATAATTGTTTGAACAATTTATTATCATTGCTAATGATATTTTCTTTGCCTTGTGATAGGAACTTGCTGTTTTTTTGAAATTTTTAACTGTTTGTCCACTTTTCACTTGATGTGAGTTAGTACTCAATTTAATTTAACAAAGTTCATTATTTGAACAAATTAATATTGTTTATGGCTTTCTCTTCTTAGATGAGTACTACGAAGTTGCGATTTTTTCATAAATTTTCAACTTTTTGCACATTTTTCACTCAATGTAAGTAAAAATTTTATTTAATTTACCAAAAATAGTTGCTTAAACAAATTGTAAATGTTCATACCTATCTTCTTTTAGATAAATACTACATAGTTGCGGTTTTTTTCAGAAATTTTTAACCTGTTATCACTTTCCGAAAAGAATAAAGAAATCATTAATTCATGTTAAGAAAATAATTGTTAAAACAATTTATTATCATTGCTTACAATATTGTTTTTGCCTAATGATAGAAACCTATGCGTTTTTGAAATTTTTTACTTTTTGCTCACTTTTCACTTCAAGTGAGTTGACATTTGATTTTATTAACAAAATATTTTTCTAAACAAACTATTATCGTTTGTATCTTTCTCCTCTCAGATTAGTGTTAAAAGTTGCGATTTTTCTGAAATTTTTAACTTTGCTTTATCTTTTCAGTTGTGAACAAATATAAATAACCATTAGAGAGTATCATATTTCAAATATTATTGTATTGCTTTAAGTAAATTATTTTTGTTCTTGATATTTCAAAAACAACGAAAATTTTATTTGAATAAAAAACAATCTAATTTAACCAACAATCAAATCAATTGAATTAAATTAAATTAAATCTAATTGAATTTTATTCAAATTCCATTCAGTGCAAAGTTAAACGTTTCAAAAGGAACCACAACTTTCTAGAACTCTTCAAAGATATAATGGTTATGAACAATAATAAAATGTTTGCATAAGAATCTTGGTAAGTCGCAATAATTATTACCTCACTAAGTGACAAGTAAACAAAAAGTGCAAGAGTTTTGAAAAAACATCAACTTTTCAGCACTTATTCAAGAGTATTCTTGTAATTCTAATATTCAAATAATTCTATCATTAGGCAAAGGAAATATTATAAGCCATGATAATAAATTGTTCAAACAATTATAATTTGTTGAGATGAATATTTTCGCTAAATAAATAAAATAATTACTCACTTTATGTGAACACTGGCCAAGAAGTTGAAGAGTTGAGGAAAAAACGCATCTTTGTAGCTTTTTCTAAGAGAATACTGGTAAAATTATTAACAAATTGCTTAAACAATCATTTTTGTTAACTTTTATCGATTATTATTTCCTCGCTCCAACTGAAACGTTGGAAATAAGTTGAGGAATTCAGAAAAAACCTTGACTTTCAAACCCTTTCCTAACAGAAAGTTGCTAAAAACAATAATAAATCGCTTGAACAATTTCAATAAACATTTATTATTAGTGTATTTAGCATTTCATGTATTTGAAACAATCTGCGTTGAAAAAACTGCAAAAAAATCATAATTAGCGCCAAAAACTGGGGAAACCAATTTTTTCACTTATGGGGTTTTTGGGGCCTTATTAAACAGACCTATGGTGGTAATACCTGAAAAGTAATATTTTATTCGCGTTATGTGACTTATTGTGAAGAGAGATGGCGAATCTCAAACTCGATTCATCTATTAAACAGGCCAACAATTCTCAGAAACAGAAACCACACCTTCTGTACCCGAAGGTTTTTGCTGCGCTGAATTCGAATCCGACCTCGAAAAAATTCCAGCACCCTCACTTTTCGAGATATTCTAACCTAAAAGGATCAAAAACACGTTATTTTGATATATTCGAGGCCCCGTAACATCTCGAAAGAATTTTTCTTCCCAAAACTGACGATAGCATCGTAAAAAACTACTCTTCAACTTCAAAATGCAAACTCTAACTTTTCGATACGAATTTTTGCGGCCGAGATGTGGCAAATTCAAATATTAAAAAGTTCACTTTTCACGTATATCTTCGTAACTGAAAGTTCAACTTGTAATATTTGTTTATACTCTCTCCCTGTTACGGGTTTGAGAGTCTCTGTATAACCTTCTCTCTATTCCTTGCACACCTCACCACTAACTCAGGGGCGAGGGGGACCCACAGTTTAAGGTGGGTTCCGAACCACCAAGAGCAACAGCTACTTAATACTTAGAGAACTTGAAGAACTCTAGAGGTACCGGGCTCAGGACTCTCCGTGGTCCGCCGAAGCTCTTCCAGAGTGCGAGGCGGGAATCGAACCCACAACCAGACAGCGCATGGGTCCAAAGCTCATGCCTTAGCCCCCACGACCAATGGACCACTCCACTTTTCACGTATATCATTCTTACTACAAAAATTTTTGCCAAGGAAACAAAAGAAGCAAAGCCATGTCTATTACAGCTTGTTGTATGTTAATATATCTCCAGACCCCCATAACCCGACTTCAAATACCCCCGAGCCCTGTAACCTGCGAGTCCTAAACCCCACACCACCACAACCCGATTTCCTTAACCCTCGAGTCCAGTAACCTGCTATGCAATAACCTTAGACCCCCACAACCCAGTTTCCCTAACCCTCGAGCCCTGTAACCTGCGAGTCTATAACCCCAGATCCCCACGACACAATTCACTTAACCATCAAGCCCAGTAACCTACTATGCGATAACTTCAGACCCCCACAACCCAGTTTCCTCAACTCTTAAGCCCAGGACCCTGCGACCTTATAACCCTAGACCCCACAACCCGAATTCCTTAAGGTGCTTCATCAGCGATAGGCTTTTTTCGCCGCCATTTTTCTGTTACACTGGTGAATTGTTAGTTGTAATAT
>WSXT02226570.1:0-16537 GCA_011762715.2 Neuroterus valhalla | reverse complement strand
GTGCGTTACGAGCGCTTCGGGGGGCCTCGCGGCGTATTCCGTTTTTCAGTCACTTTCAGCACGCTTTGAGACAAATGATGGTTTCTATTCTATTCTTAGATGTGTATAGTGACCAAAAATGAGCAAAAAAAACTTTTGGTTTTCTAAAAAATTATTTGTGTACTAGCCCCTTAAGAAAGAAATAAAAATAATAACGGATAGAGGAGAATCGTCTCTACACGTAAAATTCAATTGCTTGACATTCAGATTTTTGAGAAATTTCATATTTCACGAGTCCTTTTTATCAAATATATTTACAGTGGAGAGCATTCAATAAAATCAGTTATTGCAGTCACTGTGACCATCCAAGACTGTTTAAACACCTTCGATAAACTTTAACTGGAAGCAGAATTTTGTTTGGTCCTGAAATATTCCTGAAATTCCAATTTAAAATATATCAAATAAATTCCCAACAGAAAATAATCTCCAGCATAGAAAGACCAATATCCAGAGGAACATTTGAGTATTTCCATATAAAAAGTATATTGTTCTATAAACGATTCCATTTTCAAGGTTGATTATTATCTAACGAAAACTTTAAAATAACAGATTGATAATAGAATCGATAAACTGATTACTGAGGCATTCAACGCTCTGAGACAAGATTGACCCTCCATATTGTGGTCCGAAATATTTCAGAATCCAGGCTTTACCCTCCATATCGCCATCTAAGATGTTTTAGCATCTGTGATTTAATCTGTATACCGCTGTTCCAAATCACACATTATGGCTTTACCCTTCATACAGCACTCTGAGAAAGATAAATTTTGACAAATGGGACGTTGATTCGACTCTGGATTGACAGGGTGAAAGGTAATTCAAAATCATTCAATACGTATTTTTTATAGTGATCCAATGAGCCTAAGTTTCCAAGATATCTAGGTTTGAATATTTGACCTTGAGTGCTCGGCTCAAGACTGGGCGCTCGGCTCGAGATTGATCCCGCGTTTACTACCGCTCAGCCCAGAGCCTGAACTTATCCGAGCGCTCAAGGTCAAATATTCAAACCATGATATCTGAGGAACTGAGGCCCGTGGAATCAAAAGAAAAAACATGTTACATATTTGTGTTTGACGTGCCTCCGCCCTGTGGAGCGCCAGTCAAATTAAATAATACAAATTCCAAAAATTTCCCAAATTATTTATTTAATAATACAATTTACTCAAAGGACGCTGATAGCAAAAAAATGACTAGTGTTTTAATCGAGAAACTAACCCCGAAAAATAACTTGATTCTAAATCAAATTTCATATTGATGAGCTTCAAGACCAAAAGTTTCCAATATTTTTGTGATTTGTAAATATGGGATCATTGAATATTATGTATGTGAAATTCATATCTTCAAAATTCAAAAGGTTTAGAACAAAACCTCGCAAATCAAATTTGAATATTATTGTTTTTTCAAACTTCTCAGTTATTGAATCTCCAGCTGTTGAGCCATTCAATTCAAGTTACCCTTTTAAATAATATTTTCAACGAAATTGTTCACTTTCGAAGGCTACATATTAAACAATTCTACGTATGTGTTTACATTTAATTGAAGATGGTGTAATTTGGATTTTTTGAACGAAACTTGGTGTCTTTTTTTATCCATTATTAACAATCTCTAAAACTTTGCAATAGACTTCCTCCTTTTTTAAACTTCCATATAAGATATTTTATTCTAACCTTGGAATCTAGAAAATCACATTCTTTGGATGATTTGCATATTGAGAAAAGAGAAAATCATCTTCCTGATCTCACGCTTCGCGCTCGTATAAATGAATGCACCTCGCGCTCCGCGCTTGGTCTTCGTACTTCCCTAAAATTGTGTTTATAGCTTTTGAAACTAAAAAGTAGGATTTCGGCTGATGTATTTGATGATTGTACAGTCTCTTTTGTTAAAGCTTCTCCGGATTTCACGAATACATTCTCATCGCGTGTCTCGTGCTGCGCACTCGTTCAAAATCTGTGCGAAACGCACACTTTTCTATATTACCTTTAACTCTAAATGCATCAAATGTATATAATATTAATTTATATACCTCGTGCCTTGTTTTTTGATCTCATAGGGCTCATAAAAAGAAACATTTTTCTTTCCGACTTTTTTTCCAATTTGTTTGACGATCCCGTTTCTAACGAAAAAAATTATTTGGATAAATTGTTCCACTTCCTACGTACAACAAGAAGCCATACTTACAATTTATGAGTCGCGGGAAAAAAGTCCAAAAAAACTTCCAAAATGCTCCCTCCTTCAATTTTTCGTCCAAAATAGCTGATAATTAAAAATAATTTAATTATTTTGAATTATTTTTTGGGCGATCAAAATGGGAATTTCCGATTTTTTAAGAAAATTCAAAAAGTTGTATTCACGATCTTGTAGAGCTCCCAAGAAGAAACATCTTTGTTTCCTCACTTTTTTCCATATTTTGCGTTGTTTGGCAAAAAACCCTCATTTTATTACTTTTTTGAATTTTGAAAATTCCATAGCTCATTACTTACTACAGAAAGCCGTACTAAAAATTTTCGAATCTTGGAAAAAATAGTTTCAGAAATTTCCAAAATGTTCCAACTTTTTGAGTTTCCATCCAAAAAAGCTGGCTAACGAATTTGACCTTCAGTTTTCGACACTGGGAGAGTGTACCAAAGGCCAATAAAATAGATTCGTTTTTCCGTGAGTAATTGTGCTCACAGACAGACATACATACAGACAAATTCGTAAAAACCATTTTTCTGGGTTTATTTTTAACCAGTCATTTTCACCAGATATTTTTCCAGTAAAATGTTTTGAATAATCACAAAAATACGGCTCAAAAGGCCTGAACGTGAGCTTACAGTAAAATTTTGTTTTGACATGAGAGAAATTTTGACAAATGGGACGTTGATTCGACTGTGAATTGACAGGGTAAAAGGTCATGCAAATTCATTGAACACGTATTTTTTCTAGTGATCTAATGAGCCTCAGTTCTCAAGTTATAGGGGTTTGAATGTTCACCTTGAGCGATTGGCTCAAGACTGGGCCCGCGTCACACTACTGCTCAGCCTAGAGCCCGAACTTGAGCCGAGCGCTCAAGGTCAAATATCCAATCCTTGATATCTCAGCGACTAAGGCCCGATGGATCAAAAGAAAAAACATGTTTATAATGGTTTTTGATGTGCCTTTACCCGGTAGACCCCTAGTCAAAGCAGATAATACAAATCTCAAGTATTCCCCTTATTATTTATATGCTAATCTAATTTACTTAAAAGACACTTACAGCAAATAAATGGCTAGCTCTTCAATCGAGAAATGAAACTCGAGAAATAAATTGATTCTAGAGTAAAGTTTAGAATCAGAACCATTATATACTCTGTAAAGTTCACTTCGCGGAATTGGATTATTTTAAATGTCCTTTTTCTAGGTAAAAAGAATAGTTGTTAAAATCAAATTTTAGTGTAAATCAAGTCTAAAGGACCTAAAAATACATCTAAGCGACTGTGTTTCCTACGAAAAGATAGCGAATTCGTTTGTTATTGCACTCGTACGGATTGAGTTGAGCTGCAGCACTTTTGATCTTTCACGATTAACTTTCACCAAATTTGAATTATTTTAATAAACTGAGTAGCAGTCTGTTGCAAACCGCTTCGATCCAATTTCAAGAATAAATTAAAACTCCATGATTTTCTCTGATGGTCATTCCTGTAAAATGTTCTGACGATTTTTGGGAGTATTTATGCAAATGATTCTGACTCGAGAGATACTTCAGCACATTGAAGCCGTAAACCATCAAGTGCATTTCCGGCATATGATATCTTTGGTTCCGATGAAATTTATGATCAAAATGGCTAGCTGCTGGCACTACCTGTTCCAAGTTACATAATGGCATCATATATAACCGATGCAGTTAATGATGCTATTTGCACATTATGCCGAGGACGTAAACCTAAACTTCCTGATCCTGGAACGACAGACATTTTGAAATACCTTCGTTGATTTCGCTGTCTCATCTTCTGCAACCTATGGCACAATTCTAAATGAACAGTCTATCGAAATGGTCAAGCAGAGCAGAATAAACTAGTAGAACTATTTCTAAATCAAATTGATATCCATCAAATACGTATTTTTTCTTTCGTTCACATGGGCCGAAGTTTTCGAGATATCAGGGTTTCAAGTACTTACCACCCCTTCTCCAGGGGAAGTTGGAAATGCGGATAGTTCGCAACCTACGTTACTCCTGTAACTGGTCACAGGGTAAACTTCCTGCCTCCCTCCTCTCCTTCGGGAATTAGAAATGGGGATGGTGTGCGACCTTCATTACTTCTGTAACCGGTCACATGGTAGCCTTCCTGCCTCCCTCCTCTCCATCGAGAGTTGGAAATAGGGATGGGGCGTGAGCTACGTTACTTCTATAATTATAATCGGTTGCAGGGTTGGTTTCTTGCCTCTTCTCTCATAGGATGTTGGAAATGGGGATGGTGTGCGTGACCTAGGTTACTTCTGTAACCGGTCACAGGGTTGCCTTCCTGCCTCCAACCCTCCTTATCGGGAGTTGGAAATGTTGATGGTGTTTAACGTACGTCACTTCTGTAATCGTTAAAAAGGTTGCCTTCCTACTCCAATCCTCTCCATCGGTAGTTGGAAATAGGGATGGTGCGTGACCTTCGTTACTCCTATAACCGGTTGCAGGATTGTCTTCTTGCCTTTCCTCTCATAGGATGTTGGAAATGGGGAGTGTGTGTGCAACCCACGTTAATTCTGCACCTGGTAACAGGGTTGCCTTCCTGCCTCCAACCTGCCTATCGGGCGTTGGAAATGGGAATGGTGTGCGACCCACGCTGCTTCTGTAACCAGTCACAGTGCTGCCTTCCTGCTTCCACCCTCCCCACCAGAAATTGGAAATGAGAATGGTGTGCGACCTACGTTACTTCTGTAGCCGGTCACAGGGTTACCTTACTGACCCCTCCCGCCCCCCATAGGAAGTTGGAAATGGGGCTGGTATGTGACCTATGTTGCTTCTGTATCCAGTCACAGTGTTGCCTTCCGGCCTCCCTCCTCCCATTGGAAGTTGGGAATGGGGATGGTGTGCGATTTGCGTTACTTCTGTAACCAGTCTAAGAGTTGTCTTCCTGCCTCCATCCACCTCATTAGGCGTTGGGAATGGGAATGGTGTGCGACCTAAGTTACTTCTGTAACCGGTCACAGGATTTCCTTCCTGCCTCCATCCTCGGTATCGGGCAGACTACAGGAAATTCTTGTGGTTATCATTTCTTACATTTAATTTTTTCAGCAACTCAGTGAATTTTACAAGCAAAGTGTGGTGACTAAACATAAATGGCGTATTTCTTATCTGCTTTTTTAATTTTGAATTCGTGCAATACTTGGTAAATACATATAAATTATTGTTCCTTGATTGCATCTTGTAAATTAACATAGTGAAAATCCGATTTTTCAATGGAACAAAAAAACATAACCTCACATAATGTTCGTTTATAATATCTCGTTTATTTTTTCAAACGTTTGTAATTCATTGTAGATTAAAGATGATGGAGTCTGTAACTAAGAAATTAAAGCATAATATCATGCAACTTCAACTAAAACCGAGGAAGAGCAAAGACCAAGTTTCGACGAACCCGACAAAGAAAATAAAAAAAAACAAGCCCGCAAAAAAACTTTCGCTTTGAAAAAATAGCACGCTATTTGAAAAGTTGAGAATATTGAAAGTACGTAAAACTTTCTCGAAAAATGATAAATTCTACTCAAATTTCTTTCAAAAAATATTGTTTCTACGTTTGAATGCCCATTATAAATTCACGGAGTAATCGCAATAGTTTTTTTCTTCTGACGGGAATTTTAACGCGGAATCCGGTTTCCAACAATTTAGAACTTGATCTTGCTGTTTTTTTAAGTTTTTTAAGAAGGAACTGAAGAGGGACTAATCAAATATTAGAATCAGATGAAAAGACAGAAAAAATGTTTCGAAAAGAAGAGAGATATTCAAAAAACAAAATGTAGTGAAAAATATAATAGTGCACATACAAAAACAAACATAAAGTAACTTCACCCACAGGTGGAGAATTGGCAGCTGATATGGAAGCAGCTCCAAAATTTAAAGTCGAATTCGAAAAAATAACTCGAACCATACAGTTGACCAGGGCACAATGATTTAACATTGACGAAACTTGCTTGCAATATAAAGCACTGCTGAGACGAACCCTCGCATCCTCAAAGTTAAAGAAGCACAGGACAAGAGAAAACCAATGGAGTGAGTAATAGCTGCTGCTTGTTGCAACGCCGATGGATTTTCATAGCTGCCTCTCATTGTCATCGGAACAGCAGAGAAGCCACAAGCCTTAAAAAAATTTTGATTCAGAACATATACTTGTTTGGTATCGTCGACAAAAGAGAAGATGGATGGATTCAGTTATTTTTGAGGAGTGGATCATCAAAGAATTTGTTCTACGAGTAAAGGATTTCCTGGCATCGAAAAATCTTTCACTGACCGCGGCTCTGCTTGTCCACAACTGCAAATCAGACTACATGAAAGTCAATGACGTAGAAGTCATTTTTTCGCAATCCAACGTCGCGTCCTTGTTGCGAACATTAGATCAAGGAATTCTGCAAACCTTGAAGCTGCATTAAAAGAGGTTGTCGGTTGATTCGATCCCAAAAGCTCGAGATGCAAACCTCTCTTTGGTTGATTACTTGAGAACGATCCCGGTAAAAAATGCAATATTCTAGTCGGCTGAAGCATGGAACTCCTACACTTCTGGATTCACCAGTTGAGACCGATATTTCTGACGTCTCTGTGAATAAAGCAACAAAAATTTAACTGCAGCGTGATATGGGCCCTACTGGTGGTGTGAGTAGGTTTCTATATCTCGAGGTTAGGGAGAGTTTTCAAAAAAGCAGCCCCTTCTGCTGGCGTTCTTCTGCGAAAGAGAGTTAGGGTTGTCAAATGGCCGGGTTTTGGCCGGCCCGGCCGGTTTTCCGGGTGCAAAGCCGGTGGCCGGTCAACAAGCAGAAGATGAGGCGAAAAGCCATTTTCCTAGGGTCGAAAGCAGTTTACACAACTAGCGCGCGGCTCACTTCGCTTGCAAGTTTAAGCGCGCCGAAGGCGCGCGTCATTTGCATCTCTTGCTTCGTGCTCGATATTGCACTCACCTCGCGCTCGGCTTTATACGTGCTTGATTCAGTTTACAGTGTGATACATACACAGAGTTGCAAATCTTACAAAACTGCTGAAAACCTCTACTTCTATGAAGATTATCAAATTTTTTTTTCATTTTTGATGAAATTTTTTTTTACATCATGTTTACTTAAGAATTGACTGGCCTTAAGGAACACATTCTAATTAAAATACTCGCCACTGATATTTAGGTCTCGCATAGCTTGGCTAGCAACTTGAATTTTTCATTGTTTAAAGAGCGTTGTCACGATTAAAAAAAATCTGTCTAAACGCGAACTTTTCTATATTAACTCTTATGCATTAAATTTATATAATATTAATTTATGTACCTCGTACCATGTCTTGCATTATTTTTTGTGCGATTGAAGTTGGAATTCTCGAATTTTTGAGAAAATTCAAGAAGTTTTATTCACGATCTGGTGGGACTCCCAAGAAGAAACATTTTTTCTTTCTGACTTTTGTTTCAATCTTGCGTTATTTGGATTAAATTCTCATTTTCTTTTATATTTTTGAATTTTGAATATGCCACAACTCTGACAATTTTGTTTTTATCAACAACAACAAAATCATAAGGATAAATTAAACCACTTTTTAAAGGCTACGAGAATTTGTACTTACAATTTTTGATTCCTGGAAAAAAAATTCAAAAAATTTTTCAAAATGCTCCCCCTCTTCGATTTTTCATCCAAACTAGCTTGTTGACGAACTCGTTCTTTCATTTCTGGTTTTTACACAGTGTACCTAAGCACAATCCAATATTATGATTCTTTCGAAAGTTATCGAGGTCACAGATCGTTTTTCATCATTTTTTGTGTGATCAAAATTGGAATTTCCGATTTTTTGAGAAAATTCAATAAGTTGTATTCACGATGTAGTAGGGTTCCCACAAAGAAACATTATTTCTCTCTGACTTTTCATACAATCTTGCGTTATTTGGCTAAAAATTCTCATTCCTTTTTATACTTTTGAATTTTGAAAATGTCACAACTCTGACCATTTTGTTTTCATCAAAAAAAAATCATTAGTATAAATTGTTTCACTTTTTAGCTACTATAAGAAACCGTACTTGAAATTTTTGAGTCTTGGAAATAAATACCAAAAAATTTTCCAAAATGCTCTTTGATTTTACATCAATAATAGCTGGTTAGCGAACTCGTCCTTTCTTTTCCGGTTTTGAAAAAGTGTGCCAAAGCACAATCCAATATGTGCATTCTTTCGAAAGTCATCGAGTACGCAGATTACAGACTACAGACAGTCTTGATATACGTTCATAGTGGGAAAGTCTCCGGTGATGCTGAGCTGAATAACCAAACGCTATGGGACACTGGATAGGTGACCGTGGTGGTTTGCGCTGACGCCTTGCGCAGATCGTTTGACCGTGGCTGTGCTCGACCTGGATAGCTGACGGTAGCGGACGAGTGCATGAATGATCGGCTTGCGCGGTAGGATTGCGCAGATACCTGGCGTCGGTAGCTGTGATTGACCCGGATAGCTGAGTTGAGTGAACAAGTGGATACGCGATCGGCTTGCGCAGATACCCGACGTCGATGGCTATGCCCTACCTGGATAACTGAGTTTAGGGGACAAGTGGATTTACGATCTGCTTGCGCAGATACCCGGAATTGGTGGCCGTGTATGACCCGGACAGCAGAGTTTCGTGGAACAGTGGATACATGGTCGGCTTGCGCAGTAGGAGTGCGTGGATACCCGGCGTCGTTGGCTTGATCTTGGCTATTGTCGATGGATGGCTGAACGTTGTTGGAGACTGGATATTGGTTGGCGGGGATTGCGTCGATGACCTGCGCCGGTCGCTTGATCTCGGTGGTTCGAAACCGGATAGCCGAACGTAGTTGAAGGTGGATATTTGGTCGCAGTGAAGTCAAAAGAAATGTACGTCATGTTGGTTAAATCAAGGGTTTTCAATTTAACGGGTGTCGGGACAGCAAAAATACCTGCTGATCGACGGTGGATAGGTGAGGTTGGATAAGCTTGACAGCATGTATGCACGCTGAAGGGCAGATAGCATGGGTGCACGCTACCGGAGAGGAAGGTTTAGTTTGCTTTGATAGCATGTACACACGCCGTCGGATTGGGTGGAGGAAAGTGAGAGTTGAAAGCACTGGGGGGTTACTCGGGCCTTGCTCGACAGCATGAATGCATGCTGAGGAGCAGATGGCATGAATGAACGCTATCGGAGAGGAAGGTTTAGTTTGGTTAGAAAGCCTAAAAACGCGTCATCGGAGAGAGGAAGGAAAACAGAAAGAAGACTCAGTGTTACTGCCAGACTGTAGGCTTTATTCTTCAACAGAGAAACTTTGCTGAAGCCGGATAGAGTTCTCGTGGACGCAAAACGCCATTTACACACCCATGACTCGCGGGTAATGTGCGGAGGCGTCGAAAAACGAGTGGTGGGAGATGCGTGCGTTAAACTGTCTCTTTGCGTGGCTTCTCTATTCACGTAGCTAAACGTCTTTTCTTTACACACCACGGTTCACGTATAACAAGCACATCAACTTAATCGATCAGGCTAAGAGAATATATCAATTGAGTGACATGGGGAAGAACTTCGAGGATGACCTCCAGAACAACCTTAACAACGAACAGAGAAATCTTGACCCTAGTAAAAATGAAACAAAAAGCTGTGAGACTGGCTCGATTTTTTTGTTTAATTCTTACATCAATCGAATAATCACTCATGTACATGTAAGAGTATACGCTCTCATACTTTATGCCACGCAAGAGTTTCCAGACATTACGAATTTTTCTAAATTCATTTATAAAGACCTGGCTTTCAATTAATTTACGATCAATTTTTCAAATTAACTTTAGGTTTTGACTGCATCAAAGAAAAAATTTTAGAAAATCTTATCAAGTCACTTAAATAATACAGCAAATTATCTTCAAAATTAGACATATTTGCACGTAGAAGAATACTATATAAATTGAAAAAAATAACTTCAAATTTTCGATACCTGTGTATCAATATGTATACTATGCAAAGTCACAAGCATAACTGAAGGGGTCTTTCTTGAGTGAGTGGCGCGACTCCCCTTATCGAAGTATAAGATATTTACACATGAGAATGTATAAATAATAATAAGAATGGTAAATATATAATACAAATAATTTACAATCAGTTAAAAATTTTATTATTATGCTATTATTCAGAGTTCCGCCTACGATTCTACGATGCGCGAGGTAGTGGTGCAACTTTCGAACGAAGAAAAGGAAAAGCGGTCTCATTTGCAGGTTGCACTGTAATGTCATTATACGCTGTGGAATTACAACTACTGACGCCACAAATTCCGGATCTGGTTGATCATCGAGGTTGAAGTCGGAATTCCATGTTCAGGCCTCATTCCGTGAGCGAACTTCCGGACACTTGCCTCAAAAGGCTTACTGGTCATACTTACTTTGGTCTTCTAATCTATAGTTGCCTTGAATCTCTAATTTGAATCAATCGAAGAATTTGCTGCATCTTAAACTAAACAAGTGATGTTTTAGAGGTTAGACTGCTCTGGGAGATCCTTACGGAGGGCGGATTCCGTTCCAGACAGATTATGAGGCTTAGGAGGAACGTAGATGTTAATATTTCTCCTTGTCCTAAAATAGCTAACTTCTTTTGGGGTATGCCTCATTTCATCCGTTGCTCTTAAAGTTGCTCCCTGCTCTTCGTCCGCGGCTTGTTGTTGCAGTGGTTGAGGGAGCGTTCCACCTAATCTCTTATTTACGAAGGGTTGACACCACGGTTATTCAACACTTGCTCTTGAAGATGCGAAAGCTCTGGATTATGACGAGGCGTTGAAATCAACCTCGGATCGTTCTCTTCGACCGGTAAGGCCGGAATCTCTAGAACACGTTCCCTTCTCGTCGGGCCTCGAGCGATGCTGACCTAATTACCAGTTCTGAATATTTCAGACCAATGCCGCCGAAATTCTGTTAAGGCCAGCAGCAGCATACTCCAGCCCAACTTTATACCTCGCACATGTCCCCTTTGCTAAGGATCAGTGACCTATCCCCTTTCCTCGAGGGCAGAGTCAGGTGAGTCTCGTCGGTTCCGGCAAGCTCTCTGCCGAAGCGAGTTTCGAGAGATCCAGGATCAGCTAAAGCGTGACCAGGACAGGATTGGCCAAGTGTCAAAAAGCCCACCTCTCGCCTCGTGCTGTTAGGCACGTTTCGTTCTAAATTGTTGAACCCTCTGGAACCCCTTAGAATTACGAAGTTGCAAGAGGAGGGTTTAGTCAGGCTGAGCCCCGGTTGGTTGCCGATTTCTGAAAATCATACTGCGCATGCGTAGAACGGTAATGGCGACCGGCAGCTGGTCTCTCCTTTCCGTTCAGGGCGTCCTGCTGGTTTTCTGACCTGACCAGTTTTTGAGATCTTACTGGCGTTTTTTCTATTTTTCTCTTCCAACATGTCATTTCCTTGGGAAGGTCAGGCCAGCAGGTCGCCCAGAGCACAATGGTGAGTCCCGTTGCAATCGCCTTAACAGTGTTTCTTTTTCCAATTGCTTGCAACAGCTTAGCTTCTGTTTAAATAGGCGTACCGTCGGCATGATTTTTCGCACCTTTTGTTTGGTCAATATTATTCCCACAATTTACCCGCGAACAATATACAGCATTACGGCTCGTAATTTGCAAACTAGTCTTGTACCTATCGGTTGTCATACACACTCATAGTTTATCTTAATTTGCAGACTTGCTTTTGCTCCTAACGGATGTTATTCGATCTCCTTTACTCGCGACTAATGTGCAGGTCAATAGCTCGTAATGTACAAACTGTTTAAAGCCCTCAATGGCCATTATATAACTTTCTTCGTTTCCTCATTTCTATGTAATTATATCCTTGAATATAGTTTTTAATACTTTGAAAATTTGACTTCACACCAATATTTCAACACCTGACCCACTTTTCCTCCTCTAGACTTAGATTGTTAGTTTCAGGGGACTCTTAACTATTCTACATATGGCGGACATAGTCCGCCAAGCGTTACACAATACGCCTTGATGACGGTCCACTCCGCTTCTGTTAAGCTATTATTTTCTGGACGTTCCAGCTTCCAACAGCGCGTAACATGATGTTTCTGGCGTCGAAAAAGTGTGCAGGCGCGCTATCTAAACTTTCTTTCCATAATCTGATGGCTTCAACATGGCGGCCACGGGGACACTCATATCGGCATGTATATAATTATAGCAAATATGTTGAATGCGCCCGGTGGCCGCCAATATCGCAGCGCCCTCCTGCCCGCGGTGGGTCTTTTTATTACCAATACTTGCCGGATCATTTTCAAGTGCTCTGTGCCTTTGATTATTTCGAACCGCATCTACAACTGGGTTCGAGTTTGGAATGCTCAAAGAATACCCTCGCAGAACCATGCATGCAAGGCTGCATACTTCAGAAGGCCGCCTGATATCCTAGACATACCGTAAAAGATAGCTCACTCAGGTTCCATTCAGCTTTCACCAGGGCCTATTATGCCTAAGCTTGGAGGTTTTACCTCCAGGACTATTACTTGACAATAGCCTGCGACTGCTTATTAGCTTTTAGACGCTCTCATCCACTTCCGAGGCTTTGTATGTAGAGAAAAAGTTGCCTGCTTCTCATTCTGTTCTGGTCGCTCGACAACGGAGTTGTTCATTTTTTTTGGTGGAGCAAAACGCTCTATATGAAAATATACAGTTTGAACCTAAAGGGATTGTTTGAATCAATTCCGAAAGATTTTTTTTTCTTCGGTTTTTTACATATTCTCCAAAAAAACAAAAAAATGACGAATCGAAAATTTCACTCACCTCAGTTGAGAACTATTTTCTTGTTTCAATTTTTAGATGTGAATCTACAATGCGATTGAATGACAGCTGATGTTTTTACCCAAGATAGTACACTCCTACTCGTCGCGGTGGCGCTATAAACATTCCTGCTCTTCAGAAATGAAGCATTGGTCAACCTGCTGCATCAGTCAGTTAACTTTGTTTCGTTATGGTGTAACATCAATCTTTTTAGAAGAATTTCCCCCAACTGAGTTGAGAACGTAAAAATTTTGGCAAAAATTTGTCTTTCTGGGTTGGAATTAATTTAAATACCTAAAGAACCCCTATGCTGAAGCTTTGAATAGAAAAGAATTTGAATCTCAGAGGAAAACGACTTTAGATGTTCCTCTAAATTTGTAGAGGAACAAAGTTTTAGGAAGTCGTTTCCAAAGCCTTTCGAAACATATATATTCTACGAGAAATTCAATTTAAACAGAAATATCTGACTCACTGTGTCAATTTTCGGAGCACGAAATATTCTAGAAGTATACATTTTTAGTTAAATATACATTTCATCGTCTGTTTTTCTAACGATAAGTGCATTTGTGTTCATAGTCGTCTAAAAATAAAAACAATTCAAACAGTAAACGCGAGCAGGACCATTGTTTATTTATTGTTAAAGTTGGAACCAAAGGAACGTAGTAGTGAAACATAACTGCAAAGCAAGTTTAATTACTCCCTTGGATCATTTACAGGAAAAAAGTAATAAGAATTATTTACATGAATACACTAACTTATTGTTTGAAAAACTGTCGATAAAATGTATTTTCAATCAAATATTATATTCTTCCAATATTCCTTGTTAGAAAGTCCACACAATATTTCTTTTTTGATTGAATTTTTCACAAAAAATTTCATTTTTGATAGGCTTTGAAAATGCCGTCCCATAATTTTCTTTCCCAACATTGAGAAGAGCATCTGGACTTGATTTGCGTCAAATTTAAATCCATCTTTCATCCAAAGCTTCGGCAGGAGATCACTGGCTCATGTGGTGCTGTCCTCGCTTTGCTCGGGCCAGCAACTTCACACTCGTCAGTAATCTCAGCCATTCGCTACTCGCCATGTAATATACTATTTCTTTTCGAAACCATTTTGAATAATTGAACCCGATACTCCCGATATGCGTCACTGCTGAACTGGCGCTTGAAAATTTTTATCGACAAATGAAGGGCAGACCAAAAATTGATTAAGACATGGTGTGTTCCCTCCGTGGACCAATTCTCATCCTGTTCTGCGCACTCCCAAAACGCCGCGATATTGAGGAATCAAAAACAGATGAATTAGCGCGAAATTATATTACATAGCACTATAGGGTTGAATTTCCGCGACACTTTCTGATTGGTTAATTATCCAACATGGCGGCCTTTTGAAAGTTTCTTTTCAATTGGTCGTGCGCAAGAACATACCATATCTCAATTACACCATGGGGTAGAAAATCAAAAGGGCGTAACTCACAGTTTTGAAATTTAACACGGCGTCAGAAAAACGTTCTTATTTTCTCAATCATCAACAAAAAGAATCTGAAATTGAAACTGAATGTTTCCCGTGTGATGAAACTCTCAGACTTCTGAAGGATGTGAAGACAAACAAAAAGAATGAAAGTTTTTAGATTTATTACACGAATCTCTATTTGTTCAAACTGATTATAATAAAACCGAAGGTTTTGTCTGCTCTGAAAACAAGGAACTTCGTCCGCAAGCGACCAGAACAGAATGAGAAGCAGGCAACTTTCTCTCTATATATAAAACCTCAAAAGTGGATAAGAGCGTATCTTTCGTCCGTCGAACGCTGATCCCCACTCAAACAGTTAGAGCGGGGATGAGCGTTGCTGACAACTAACCTCGTAGCATGAGATAACGGTCGTACATACGGGAAAAGAAATATGTAAATTACTGTACAGCTTCTTGAACGCAAAATTTTAAAACGATAAATTTCTTGCATTGATTTGCGGTGATCATGATAAGTCTGGAATGGCTCTTTTGAATTAATTCAAAACGGAAGGAGGTGGTGGAGAAGGTGGGAGAAATAGAAAGAGCAAGCTGAAAAGGAGAACACCGGAAAGAGAGAGAGGGAAAATCTGATTGTAAAAAGGATTGAGGAAGGAATGAAAAGCATGTGTTCGGTGACACTAGGAAATGAGGAGGATAGAGTCAAAATAATGGGGAACAAGGGATTATTGGAAGGGAAAACAGAGAAAATTAAAGAAGGGTTCATGGGTTTGGCGTTTATTATTTGAGGGATTATGAGTAAAGGGTTGATGAGTTTGAGGTTTATGGGTTCAGGATTCATGGGTTTAGGGTCTATGGGTTTGGGGTTTATTATTTAAGGGTTAATGAGGTTAGGGTTCATGTGTTTGGGTTCTATGGTTTTGAAGTTTATTATTTTATGGTTGATGAGTTAGAGGTTCAAGTATTCAAGGTTTATGGCCTTAGAGATAATGAGTTTAGGGTTTAAGGGTTTAGGTTCCATCGATTTGAGGTTTACGGGTTTAGTATTTATGGTTTCAAGGTTATGGTGTAGGATGCATGGATTTAGGGTCTATGGATTTTAAGTTTATTATATTAGGGTTTTTGAGCTCAGGGTTTATGGGTTTAGGGTATATGGGTTTCAGGTTTTTTTTAGGGTTTATGAGTTCAAAGTTCATGGATTCAGGGTTTATGGGTTTGGGGTTTATTTATTTTTGGGTTTATGAGTTGAGGGTTTATGGATTTGGGGCTTATTATTTTAGGGTTTATGAGTTGGGGGTATATGGCCTTAGAGTTTATGGGTTTAGGGGTTCAAGTTTCATCGATTTGAGGTTTACGGGTTTAGGATTTATGGTTTTAGGATTATGGTTTGAGGTGCATGGGTTAAGGGTCTATGGACTTGGTGTTTATCATGTGAGGGTTCATGGGTCTAGGGTATACGGGTTTCAGGTTCATCATTTTAGGGTTTATAGGTTTAGGGTTCATGGGTTCAGGTTTTATCGGTCTAAGGTTTATGGGTTTAGGATTTATGGTTTGAGGGTTCATGGGTTTAGGGTCTATGGGTTTTTTGGGCTTATTATTTTATTTTTCATGAGTTTAGGGTCTATAGGTTTCGGGTTCATTATTCAAGGGTTTATGGGTTTAGGGTTTATGGGTTTGAGGTTGATGGGTTCAGGGTCGTTGGGTTCATGTTTTATGGATTTAGGGTTTACGGGTTTACGGTTCATCGGTTTAGGTTTTATGGGTTTAGAATCTATAGGTTTGAAGTTCATTATTTTAGGGTTTAAGGGTTTAGGGTTTATGTGTCCACTTTCTAGGTGGCCTCAAAATGCGCCTCTGAACTCTGTTCCAAACATATCCTCAAATGAGTAAAATCTGTGGATGAGGAAACTTTTCTGCGCTCGACACTTTTCAGGGTATTTTTGGTGAAACTTGATTGGCTTGAGAGGAGCAAGCCGAAGATGCTCGAAACGAATACAAAGCCGCCATTCTCATGCTATAATACGAGGGGCAAATCACTCTCGAATCAGTGTGAACGTTAAAATTTAACGTCCACCTTACTGACGTTATTGACACTAAGT
>WSXT02226559.1:0-16537 GCA_011762715.2 Neuroterus valhalla | reverse complement strand
TTTTACTGTTTATGTTGAAAATCAATAAAACTTCCAAGTCTTTCCTAACAATGATATTTTGTGTCCAAAGCTTGTTACGTAATTACCTGTAGAAATATGTCACTTATTCTTGAAAAGATGAAAAAGACATCCTCTATGCCGCTCCAAAGGTGAATTTTATAAATGCATTTAAACCATTTTCGAATTTTTAAATGTAAAGTTTCACCAACATTTGAATGAACGTTTTAAAAACATTTAAGGTAAAATAAAGTGATATACTGTTCCGAAAAATATTTTTACGTTCTTTTTTAATATTAAATACCAATTACAAAACAAATCTATGGAAACAAAATATATTTTTAGTTCAATTTTTAAAAAAACAGGCATGCGCAATAGTTTTTCCGAGAAGAAATAATATAATAATAATGAATTCCTTTTTTGGGTAACATAATCTTATTGTGGCGGTCGAATAGTTTTATATAATTCAATGCCTTTTATGATTATTTAATTGTATCATTTTTACCAAGCTACTTTATATTTGATAATAGGGCAACAGCTTAGGAACAGGGTTCTATAAGTGGGCTCAAGCCTAGAACATTCTAGATTGGAAAATTCGAGAAGTTATCTCTCTCTAAGGTACAGAGGTACTTGCGCTTGGGTCCGAGTTTTCAGTTTCCCTTCGGCCTCCGCACGATAATGACCCTCTGTCATCGCCTGTCACATGAACGTAATAAATGCTAATATTTAATGTAAATTGTTGTGCATTTGTTGATAACCCTTGCATTCCCGAAAATTGGTGATCCCGACGTGATCGTAAAACGCAGAACAATTCCTTTCGTTTTTTCAGTAAACAGTGGAAAATTATGCGGGAGTGCAAACGGCGTGCAGGACTCAGGACGCTTGGGTCAAGCGAAAACCGACGCGTCACGCAGCTAAGATTTTTTTCCTGACTTTTCCGCGTCCAGGGGACTCATCCGGTTTCTGTGAAAATGAAACAGTGAACTGTGAACAAGGTGGACAGTGTTAACATTTTTCTTTGTGAGTTTTTGTGCAGTTTTATTTGTCTTTCCACGCAAAATGGCTGAAACTTCCACAGGCACGACTGGCACAATACCTGTAACGACGATGCCATCTTCAAGCATCCCAGGGCTCCCACCACACTTACCGGGCTACCCGTATCCGGAAATACATCGTGTGGCTGTGAAACTTCCATCATTTGTGGAATCAGATCTAGAAATGTGGTTCATACACGTGGAGAATCAGTTCTTGCTCGGAGGTATTACTTCAGATGAAACAAAGTACAGTTACTTGGTGAGTAGTTTAGAACCCAAATATTGGAATGAAGTGCGCGATATAATGTCGAACCCGCCGGAAACCGGAAAGTAAATCACATTAAAAAGCGAGTTAATCCGTCGGTTGAGTGTATCGCAAGATCAGAAAACGCGAAGACTTTTAGAACATGAAGAGATAGACGATCGGAAGCCATCTCAGTTTCTCCGGCATCTTCGAAATTTGGCCGGTTTCGTAGTTCCCGATGAAGTGATTCGACCGCTTTGGTTAGCGCGCCTACCTTCATTCACTCAAGCTATCCTAGCGTCGCAAAAACAGAAAGGCTTGAACGATCTTGCGGATTTAGCGGACTCTATCGCGGAGGCTAGTCCTCGTGCACAAGTTTCAGAAACCGCGGTACCGTTGCATGTGCTTATGCAGCAAATGAGTGTGATAAGCAACACGCTTGCCGAAGTAGTTGCTGCAGTAAAAACTTTTAAAGAAGAGGGCAAACAAAATCATTCGCGCGGCCGTCGCTACCACCGCGATCATTCACGTTCGCTCGGGCGTTCCAAGAGCCGTAACAGAGAAGACGGGCTGTGCCTTTATCATTTACGTTTCAGAGAAAAAGCAGGGAGGTGTGCGGCACCTTGCAAACATAATTCGGAAAACGATACGGGCAGGCGTTAATGGAGGCCAGCGCCTACAGCCCGAAGTCGCGTCGCCTCTTTGTCATCGACCGGGACACGAAAACGCAGTATTTGGTCGACACAGGAGCAGACCTCTGCGTTTTTCCTCGCACAATGGTACGCGGTAGACGAGAGAAATCCAAATACGAATTATACGCAGCAAATAATTCTATTATCGCGACTTACGGCGGTTTTGGTCACAGGTCACGTGGCTGCATGCGAAGAAAATTGGATAGGAGTCCATATCATAGAAGGCTCTTCACCGCGGCACGAAATCCTGCAGCTCTACCCCGAAATCTCGTGACCTTCCGGTATCACAAACGAAATAAAGCACTCGACCCGTCATCATATCCATACAACGCCAGGCCCACCAGTTTTCGAGCTCCCTCGTCGACTTGCACCAGATAAACTCCAGTTAGCGAAAACAGAATTCCAGAACTTGCTGGATTTGAATATTGTACGTCCTTCGAAAAGCAGTTGGTCATCGCCACTTCACCTAGTTCCTAAAAAAATGGCCAGTGGAGACCCTGCGGAGATTATCGGCGGCTGAATGCAAGAACAATTCCCGACCGATATCCGGTACCAGATATGGAAGATTTCGCGCAATCGTTACACGGTAAAAAGATTTTCTCAACGTTAGATCTGGTTCGCGCGTATCACCAGATTCCCGTCGCGGAGGAAGACATGCCAAAAACGGCTATCACGACACCGTTCGGTCTTTTCGAGTTCACGTATATGAGTTTTGGTTTGCGTAACGCGGGGCAAACTTGCCAACGTTTCCTTGACGAAGTGCTCCGTGGACGCAATTACGTTTTTGCGTACATCGATGATGTTTTGATCGCGTCATCTAACGAGGAAGAACACAAGCAGCACATGCAAGAAGTTTTCGAGCGTTTTAAAGCTTACGGTCTTGTGATCAATTCAGCGAAATGCATTTGGGGAGTTTCCAAGGTGAAATTTCAAGGATTCGAGGTCTCAGAGCACGGAATCAAACCTCTTTCGGAAAAGGTGGAAGCAATCCTGAACTACTCACAGCCGAAAACAGCAAAGGATCTCCGACGTTTTCTGGGTATCGTCAACTTTAGCAGACGTTGCATACCTAGAGCAGCTGTACAACAAGCTCCCTTGCACGACCTGCTAAAAGACAATCTCAAAGGAGGAAGCACCATCACCTGGAACAATAAGGCTCTACAAGCTTTTGAGGACTGCAAACAGAGTTGAGCAGGCGCCGCGCTCTTAGCCTATCCAGCACCTGGAGTACCTCTGGCAATTTTTTCTGATGCATCGGACTTTGCGATCGGAGCCGCCTTGCAACAGTTTGTGAATGAAGAATGGCAACCTCTGGCGTATTACTTGAAGAAGCTGAGCACCGCTGAACAGAAATACGGTGCCTACGACCGAGAGTTACTCGCAGATTATAAAGCCGTCAAGCATTTTCGACATAATGTGGAAGGCCGATCTTTCACAATATATACAGATCACAAGCCAATAACTTATGCTTTCCAGCATAAGAGCGACAAGTGCTCGCCTCGTCAGTTTAGGTACCTGGACTTCATAGGACAATACACAACGGACATCAGGCACATCGCAGGCCCGGACAATATCATCGCAGACGCTCTCTCTCGTGTTGAAGAACTCGCAACTGGAGTTGATTTTGCAGCACTAGCAAAATCCCAAGTCACCGATGAAGAGGTACAGTCTTTTCTTCAATCAGGGACCGCGCTTCAACTAGAAAAGGTTCAACTTCCAGGCATAGATACGATTTTGTACTGCGATGTTTCTACCTCTGTAGCACGACCCTTTGTTACGAAACCCTGGCGTCGCGTGGCTTTCAACTCGCTCCATCAAATGCCGCATCCAGGAATCAAAGCCACGACGAAGCTTCGATCAAAGCCGATTGCAAGCTCTGGGCACAAGCTTGTATTCCTTGTCAACGTGCGGAGATTTCTCGGCATGTGTCAGCACCTATTTGTTCATTCGTTCTACCAAATTCCCGATTTGAGCACGTGCATATAGATTTAGTCGGCCCCTTGCCGATTTCGAACGGATTCCGCTACGTTTTGACCTGCGTTGACCGATTTTCGCGCTGGCCAGAAGCTTTCCCAGTTACAGACATCGAGGCAGCAACTGTCGCGAGAACATTTCTGTCAAGTTGGATTGCCAGATTCGGAACTCCGTTGCGAATAACTACCGATCAGGGTCGTCAATTTGAGTCACAACTTTTCCGAGAATTGAACAACATGCTCGGGACTCAGCACCTGAGAACGACCGCATATCATCCCTCTGCAAATGGTATGGTAGAAAGATCACACCGAAAAGTAAAGGAATCCATCAAATGCCATGAAACTAAGGATTGGACTGAAGTTCTGTCCATCATCCTTTTAGGCATCAGATCAGCCTGGCGAGAAGATTTGAAGCCAACTTCAGCTGAACTCGTTTACGGCGAGAACGTCCGGCTACCTGGAGAATTCCTTACTTCTCGTTCAAAAAGAGTCAGCACAGGAGACACATCAGAGTTCGTCAACGCAATCAGACGTTATTTTCAGAGTCTACGACCAGTCGGTGGCACTCGTCACAGTCAGAAACAAATATTTGTTTTCAAAGATCTCGCAACATCCGAACAGGTTTTCGTTCGTCATGACCAGCCAAAAGGATCGCTACAAATGCCTCACGACGGACCCTATTTGGTCAACAAGCGCTCTGAAAAATTCTTCAATCTCAACATCAAGGGCAAGAAAATTAATGTCTCAATTGACAGATTGAAACCGGCATACATCATCCCGGAAGATGAATTTCAGTCGCGACATCGGAAACAGATTCCGGATAAATGGAATAAATCCACCTTAGCAGATCCAGAGATTCAAGCATCGACGAGATCAACTCGATCTGGCAGGAAAGTCAGGTTTCCAGATCGACTTCAAGGAGGTTTTCCATGATTTCTTCGCAACTCTATTCTTTCTTCTTCCCCGAATTGTATCCTTCACTTTATTTTCTTTTTATATCGTAATTTCTCATAACTCAATTACTGGCAGGGGGGTCTGTGGCGGTCGAATAGTTTTATATAATTCAATGCCTTTTATGATTATTCAATTGTACCATTTTTACCAAGCTACTTCATATTTGATAAAAGGGCAACAGCTAAGGAACAGGGTTCTATAAGTGGGCTCAAGCCTAGAACATTCTAGATTGGAAAATTCGAGAAGCTATCTCTCTCTAAGGTACAGAGGTACTTGCGCTTGAGTCCGAGTTTTCAGTTTCCCTTCGGCCTCCGCACGATAATGACCCTCTGTCATCGCTTGTCACATGAACGTGATAAATGCTAATATTTAATGTAAATTGTTGTGCATTTGTTGATAACCCTTGCATTCCCACACTTATTAACCTAAAAATTTACAGGAAGCTATTGATCATTCGCCGATCCAACAGTATCGATACTTTGGTATCGATACTTTTCAGACCGATTTCGAACTCGGATCGGATCGACATTATTGAAAGTATCGATCATCAAGGATCGATACTTTTTGTGAGGATCGCCCATCACTAGTGTAAGCGTAACGAATAAAATCAGGTCCCCAAGATGAAAGTTCTAGTTTGGAGAATCTGACGGAAATAAAATTCGACTTTGCGCAACTCTTGTCAACACTTTGAGTTTAAAGGACTGAGCCAATACTGGCTATCGACTCTCATGGTTGCTGCTGGACCAAAGACTGTTATTCTTGGATCGGAATAGTAAGAACAAACAGCTAGAAAGGGGTAAAGATCCTAGTCAGGTCCTAGCAGGATCATATGAAAATTTATATTCCCCATCATGTGTGCAACCCCCGAAAGAACCTAGAAGTGTGAGTTGAACGATGATAGAAGTGATATAAGAAGGTAATCCAAGATGCAAATATGATGCGAAGTGTAGATAAAGCTTGAGGTTTAGAAAGACTTGGAGGTTACTTGAGTGGAGTGATCTGCCATAGTCAGAACGCCAAAGGATGACTGCAATCTCTCAACTGAATCCAAGTATACCGATCCCCCTGACTTTCTATAGCGTGAAAAAGAACACCAAGGGAAAGGCTATGAAAAAGGGTTCTCTTAGTTTGCCAGGCATTGGCTTTTGATGTGAATAAAATTCTTGAGACAGCGCCTATGAAAAAATTCACAGCAGACATTCTTCATATAAACTCTTAATGAAAAAGCCCTAAGTCTGATTCATTAAAACAATGATAGACGAATTTCCTCACAACTTCAAGCTGAGTTTCCGCATAGAGAAATTCATATTTACATGGTCGACCTCTATGATATACTATAACCTTTGATTTCACCTCATTGACCGTTAAAAAATTGTCCACGCAGAATTGTGCGATACGGGTAATATTTTCTTGTAAGTCAGCCTACGTGACCATATCAACAGCAGACGCAAGTATGAAAACATCAAATATATGATGTGTAGAAATTTATTGTATGCCGTGATTTCTAAAGTACTCCTTTAAATCGTATACGAGAAGCGCAAAAAGCAGAGAATTGAGGATCTTTATTAAAGCACTCCATATGTGACTCGAACCGACAAAAACAGACCTCCGTGAGTTCGGATAGAGATGTGAGCGTTATCACCTAGAGTTTTCATAATTTGTATAATTCTAGTACTTACGTCTATCCTCAAAAGTTTACGCAATAGATGACCGTGATAAATTGAATCAAACGCTTTCGTGGAATTTATGTAAAAAGCAAATACTTTGCGCTTCGGCATAGACAAGTGAATTTATATGAATGGATTGAGAGTGAAAATATGGTCTATACTACTTCCTTTAGGCCTAAGACAAGCCTGATTCTCTGGAAAAATGTGTATTCCATTATTCCACGCAGTCAACCTTGTCAACAGGATATGAAAGAAGACCTTAGCCATACTATGTTGATAAGAACCTTTTCCTTTGCAGTGACCTCAGAGTCCAACAATCTTCGCTTATACAATGCTGCAGAATTCTGAAGGGAGTAGTGCCACTTCTAGGTGATTCAGATTGTTGATACGAGCATTGAAACCACTTCCCAAAAACATTCGTGAATTTGGGCAACCCGAAATAACCAACGCGACGGTGTAAATAACTGTCACTCGTCAATCCTCTCTCTTACTACCTTGGATACGTTCATGCTGTGATAGAGATGTGGAAGGGGGTCCTCGGCGGCCGGGCTGTGTGAACAGTGCGCGCAAGTAGGCGTAGTCAACCCTAGCCAGACGAAGCCCGTGGAGGAGCGAGGTGAGAATTCTGGATGAAACGATCAGAGAAGGGGAAGAAAGCAAAAGCGCTCCAACCTTGCGTTGGACAACCCTGCCCTACAATGAATCGAAATGCCCTCGGACAAAATTCAACAAAAATGCATGTAAAGTGAATTAATAAAATTTTGAACTTAAAAACAGATTTATTTATGAAAATTTTCAGATCCCCACACGGGCGAGCGACTTTGGCAAAACGCTGTGCATTACTATCAATAGCACTCTGATTAGGTACCAAGACTGATGCTTTTGGGAGCTTGACTTGAGACTTCCCAGTTAACGACATCTTTTTCTGCTGCAGGTAGATAAGCTTAACTACGCTTAGTAAGGTTTCAGCTTCTGTATTGAGAAACTTCTGACTCGAAGCCTGTCGGCCAAAAAGGAGTCTAAAGAACTGCTTGATCCTTGCATTTTGCAAATTTATCGTGTTCTAGATTTGCATCTTCATGAGGCTTGAGTCGATGAATGAGTTAAGTCGGACGTTCCTTGCTACCCTCTTACCTCGATAGAGATACGACCTTTTGGGGAGAGAGTTGACGATTCTCCAACATGACACTGCTACCTTTACTGAAAACAATAAAACTAGCAACTTTAGGCTTGGTGGCAGTGTGATGCAGGGCTTTCCTATCTTGTCTTTCCTCTGATGACCTCAAGAGTTACAGAAAGGTCCAACTCTTTGGAAGCTGCGCGCTTGTTGAGAAACTTCTGCTTCTATCTGCCAGAAGTGAAATGCGCAAGTATGGTCCTGTTTCCTTGCGCATTCTCTAGACGATAACTAGTCTCAATATTATTTTCGATGAGTGAAAGACCAGCGCTATTCAGAATATTGCGCGTGAATGAAGAGAGGCCCCTATTTGTTTTGTTGTTGTCTGATAGGACATAGCAGGAGCGAGCTTGTCGCTGAAGGAAGCCAACCTCCCACTTGAGTGAACTTCATTTTCCGGCCAATGCCTGATGAGTTTCTTTCAGATTCTCATATTGTGTTCTAGAGGTGTTGAATTCAATTTCGATTTCATCAAAATTGACTTTCCATTGTGTGAGCAGGAGTTTGTTGGGTTGATCTGAACACTACAAATGAGACACTACAATCAGAGTACACTAGATTTATTTAACTATTGGCGAGCTGAAGGCAAGCCACATGAAAACAGAAAAGCTGAAGGCTTGTGCTCACATTAAATATAGGAGGAAGCTCATGTTTCGGCTAACGTAATCCTCTCGTTAACACATCGGCAGTCATTTCGTTCCTGCAGATGTGTTTTAGCTGTAACTCCTTATTCTGCAACTTTTCGCGTATGAAGTGGTGTCTGATGTCGGTATGCTTGCTTATGGCATGTAAGGTCGGATTCTCAGCAAGTCTTTGCGCTCCCCTGTTATCATTTAATACTTCAGTATCGGACAGATTCTTGGAACACAATTGATTTAAATCCTCAAAGATGAATGGTTACCTTGGCAGCTTCTGCTAGTCTCATGTATTCCGCTTCCGTCGATGACAGAGCTACTGTTTGTTTTTTTTTGGAATCCAAAGAAGTCGCGCAATTTCCTGAACAAAAACATGCCCGGTAAAAGAACGTCGGTCCGTTGAAGAAATGGCCCAATCAACTAGCATAACACACGCTTTGCCAAAGTCCAACGAATTCGTCCAAAACATGTTTTGAACTGACTTAGAACATTGCCGGCATGAGTTATGTCAGGTCTCTTTGCTATTGCTAAGTACATCAGTGCACCCACCAATTCGCGATGCAAAAGTTTCTTTTCTTCGATATCCTGATTGTGTTCCAGCTTTGTCAATTTTACTTTCACGTCCAGAGGGCTGTCTACAGGCTTTGAATCGGCCATCTCAAATTGACCTAGTAATCCGTCAGGCTTATACTTGTTCTGCAGAACAACGTGACTACCAATCAATTGGCGATTTTAAGGACGTTCGACCAACTTCCATGTGTCATTTTTTAAGATTGACTTCGTTCCATCTGCCATAGCATGAAGCCAATCGTCAACGTCTGGACTAGAAATTGCGTCTTTCATAAGGATTTCAGACATAAAAGCTTCCTCTGATTCCAAATACTTGGACTCGACACGTGGTGGTTGATATTCCTTCCTTGGTCTTCCTCGATGTCCTGTCAAGATTTTCCTTAGCCTCCCTGGACCTCTTCCGAGGAGCTCTGTTCCGTTTCCTTGGATCTCGTTCTCGACTTTTTCTTCAAACTCGTTCTCGATGTTTCCTTGCATTTTGTCCTCGACATCTTCCTCCTCGCCGCCTCCGTTCCTATCATTCATATCTTGCGCCTCCATGACAAGAACGTCAGCAGAATGAATTCTATCTGATTGAACGACGACGTCAATGAATTGATAAGGACTCACATCATCTTTTCGTTCACCAAGATCTTAAGTTTTCTTTTTTGAAACGATGTCTGTTGTAATTTCGACTTTCCTTCCATCAGGAATCGATACTTTGTATCCTTTGTCTCGTCAGCATAACCTAAAATATTCCTCTCTTACCTCGTTCTTGGAGCTCCCCCTTTCCTGGTACTCTGTCCAAGATGAATACAGGGTTCCCTAATTCCCAGAGGTTGCTAACGACTGGAACTTTCCCGATCAAAGCTTCGTATTGAGGGGGGAAATAGGTTTAGGAGGGAATTTTTTAAACGATTTTCGTGATTTTTTTTGGAAATGAAGGAATTAATGTAATCTACTTATACTTTGTGGACATTTTGTACATATATTCAAGAAGAAATGTGAAATTTTCAAATTTTTTTATTGAGAAACATGGATGATATCGGCTCCTGCCCATAAAGCGTCACAATTGGAACTCGGAGATTGTGTACATTCTGGAGGCCACAATTTTTATCCGAAATCAATAAGGTTCAAAATTTAGCTTTGGCACATATATAGTTTCTATTTGAACCTACTTCCGAAAAGAAAAAATCAAAATTCAATTTTTTATGGGTGTTTAAATAGGAGACATTGATTTTTGGACGCTTTTTCATAACTTTTCTTGCGCTTAAAAAGTACTCAAAACAATAAAAGAACTACGGATTTAGGTTCAAATAGAAGGTAATGATATAAAGAAAGTGTCTACTAAGTATGAGAATGATTGATCCAAAACTTTTTGAGCTAGAGTGTACACAAATCTCAAAAATGTCGTTCCGAGAAAAACGCGTTTGAAAAAAGATTGTCGAGACGGTAATAACATTATTTTGATCACTTACTGGTTAATCAGCGATTCCAGCACCATATATTTATCCTTTTTCTTGTTAAAAAATTCCATTTTCAGCTTGCATTTCATGACCATCCGACTTTACGTACCGTACGGTCCGACACGTACGGGGTGACATCCACATAAAGACAATTATAACACCGGAACGAATTGAAATTTTCCATTGAAACTTTGGGAAAGCATTCTTCGATAGTTTTACTAACATTTCATGCCATACAAAAATATCCGATTTTCTGAAGCGTCTAAACCTATTTCCCCCCTTCAGTCATTCCACTCACACTTTATTTTAATTTATTTCGGATTTCCAACTAGTGCTTCGAATTCTTCAAATTTTTCAAAAGCCTCGGGTTTCTTTCTCAGAAATCACGCATCAGGCTACAGAGATCAGAGCGAACTAAATCAGTTAGTTCTAATCTCCTACCAGATTTCTTGGGGAAAGGGGTCCTCGTCATTTTTCCATGGAGGCAGGTATCACATTCTATTTTGCCTCCTCCTTTTCCAGTGTTAATAACATGCATAGCTTTGCTTCGTTCAGCTTTCCAAAGACCTTGCACGTTAATGTGTCTCAAGCGCCGATGCCACATCTCGATTTTTTCCGATGCCTTCCTCGCAGAACTGTGTTCTTCCGATATTTTCTGGCACTCTTGTTGCTTTCTTTCACTTACGTAATATAAATCACCGACACATCTGCTATGACATGATATTTGTCGGAAATCACCTCACAGTTTTTTTCTATCATTTTCGAGAAAGAAAGCAGTTTTCAGCCAAGATCAGGGACGTACAACACGTTGTTCAGGTTGACGTTCCTAATCTTTTCATCAACATCGGTGGTAAACGTCACCGCTCCCTTCCCTTTGATTTCTGTTGAGTCATTACTCGCTAAGTTGAGCTTACCGCACTTGATGTCATTTAATTCCGTGAACACGGGTTGTTCTCTGCACAGATGTGACGTTGCTCCTTTGTCGATGCACCACTTTTCACCAGGCGTAATAATTTTCGCCTGTAAGGCCTCATGGATCTCAGTGGAAAATTCCACGGCAGACAAACTAACGTTTTTGGCGTTTTTGACTGTTGTCGGAAGTTTTTACGTTTCGTCTTACAATCCGCACTTTTATAACCATATTCCTGACACCGGTGACAACAAAACTTGAATTTACATTTTTCAGCACTTTTTTCACAATTCCCAGCAGATTTCTCCTCATTTGAATGCGTGTACTTATTCGCAAATATCGCGTTCTGCGTCGCACCACGAGTTTTGCTTTTTCTAGCGTCACTTTCTTCGATTTTTTTCACAATAAGCGTTTCCGATGACATCACGAGACTCGATCGCGCACCTGAAATTTTTGAAACAAGGGGGAGAACTGTACTGAAGAATAGCTGCTAACAAATCCTCGTTTATTTCTACATCCATCTCACCTAATTTGTCGACGGCATCAAAAAATTCCGAAAGTGCCCACGCGCGTCATCACCGTTTTCCATCTTTTGGAGCATGAGCTGTTTCAGCAGGGTAGCTTTTTGAGCTGGCCCCTTTGACTGATGAATGTTTTCCAGCGTTAACCACAATTTACTTGTTTATATTCGGGAAGATGTTTTGACGAAATTGAGTCTGATTTTTCTTTATTATCGTTCGTGATCCACGCACTCACCGCCTCGTTTTCAGTTTCGTTTACACCTGCCGGTTTTAGTTTTTGGCCTTCAACGTAGCCCCATGCATAATATTTTATCAGTAATGCTTCCATTTTCATCTTGCACGTATCATAATTTTTTTTGTTTAGAGATTCGATCCGCGTGAGATTTCCCGAAGCCATTTTCGCTTCGGTGACCCACAGACGCGACGCTACGCACCAATTTTAACCGCTCAAAAAAATGTCACAGTTCCGTAGTCTCCGCAAATAACCACTAATTCCAGTATCCTGAGCCCATAACCTGTGAGCATGAGTGTGTTGGGTTAATCTGAGCAACAGGTTATCACCTAACTTATCAAAAATTTACTTTGAAAAATTTGAATTTTGGGAATCGAAATTCCATTTTTATTTCATTCTTAGGAGCTCGTTTGTATCGAAAGAAACTGCAAAAAATTTTTGATTCACATAACTTCACATGAAGTTCAATCAATCCATCAATTTAATTTATATAAAATTACTCTCAGAAAACCGGTCATAATAATTATTTGAAAGCTTGAGTGTTGCCCAAAGAAAACTCGTTGAAAAATTTATGTGATTGAAAGAGAATTGAAACTATGATTACATCTTTTTGAGGCAAAGAGAATAATTCGGAACTTGTGATTCGTCTATCCCAAAGTTTTTGTTGAACAAACGTACTCAAAAAATCTAGAAGACTTAAACCACCTACTTTATTACTTCAGATGACGATGAGAGATCAAAAAAAATTTAGTGTATATAGCGATGCGTCCATCACAAATTCCTCTGCTGCTGTTCACCGAAGTCAGTAAAGGAAGAATAAAGGTTGCTTTTCACGTTCTAACGCTGACGTCGGCAGTTTACCTGCGAACTGCAGGTGAGGTCAATCAAACTAAGCATATGTTAAGTTTAATGAAACATATGTTTCATTTTAGGCGTAGGTCTTATGCTTTAGTGGTTTTGTTTCCCTGTTTGTGATTTCTGAATTTTTTAATTCAACCATACGTTTTGGTACTTTTGAGTTATCATACTTTAAATGCTTGCGACTTTCATTTTGATGGATCCTTATCTTCTTCCTTGATATCCTCTGGGTGTCTTGAAATAGGTTTCTTTTTTTTTTGAGAAAACATAGCTGAATCTATCAATTCTCTGATGACGGGGTAACAAAAGATTCTTACCTATACGATTGGTAATGTACATTATTCTTTTACGGGTTCAAAAGCGTAATTAGGTCAACCATATGTTATGGTTCACTTGAGATATGATATTTTAGAGGCTTGCGACTTTCATTCTAATGGATCCCTCTCTTTGTCCGTGATCTTTTCCGGGTGTCTACAAATAAATTTCTCTTTTTTTGAGAAAAAAATTCACAGTTCTTTGACCATGTGGTGAGGAACAAATATTTCGTATACAGTTGGTAATATGGAATATTCTTTTTCGGGTTCAGAAGCGTAATACAGTCAACCATATGTTTAGGTTTTCTTGAAATATCCTACTCTAAATGCTTGCGACTGTCATTCTGATGGATCCCTACCTTTGTCCGTGATTTCCTCTGGGTGTCTAGAAATAAATTTCTCTTTTTTTGAGAAAACATAGTTCAATCTAACTTCAATCTCTTGAATAAATTAACAAGCCTCCTATGGGTTTTTCCTTGTGCAAGTCCCAAAGTGTATTCCTAGGATTTCTGATCTTTGAGATCGCAGGTTTCCACAGAGCTATCTGATGTGATATATGTTTGTGGTCCAAGTTCGACAATCCATCAGAGACTCTCAAGCCTACTCTCTTGCTCCTGAGTTGTTCCGAGCATGGGGTAGATTCGAAAACCTTACTCTGGGTATTGTTCTGGAATATGGAAGTATTATTCTGGTTGAGGATCTCCAGCGCATGCCCGCCAGATATTCTAGTAAACCCCTTCCTCTGTCCGTTGATGTTCGTGCTACCCTTCTCTGCATGGTGAAAGTTTGCATCACAACTGAAAAAGTGAAGGAAACTGTTTTCTGTACAGTGCTAAATGAGAGCCTCAATCTCCTTGTCAAGTAAGATCCTTGCACCTTCACCAGGAAAATAGGCAGGAACGATAGACACCTCTAGTTTTCCTTCAGTAACGCCCGTAAGTCTCGCCATAATAACGGCGAGATCTCTGTAGCAGGATTTGGGAACCAATATCGTATCCATAAGCTCAACGGCTATCCATGTCCTTGCCGCTATTCCACTAGTTCCTTTAGATATCAAGGTAGACCCTTCTAGGCCACTAATCTTACCCTGATTCAACCAGGGTTCTCAGATTATGGATATGTCTATCCGTACGCTGTCACACGTCTGGTTGAAACCGCTAAGGCACCTTTTGTAGTGGTACAAGTCTATTTGCATCAGTAGGATTTCCGTATCAGCTATTGATCTGCTGATTTAGTGTATGTATCGATGCTTCTAAGCGCCTCATAAGGAATATGTAGTCAAGAGCCTCAAGAGCAGCATAGGCTGCGGTTTGAAAGACATGCTTGTTGAACTTCCTTTCCCTGAACATCAAAATGGTTTAACCCCATCTCAAAGAGTCCAGATGTTCCTTTCTTTACCACTTCTGCGAGATAGGGCCTGGGTATCAGTCCCTTTTTCGGCAATGTACAAGATGGACGTCCCGATAAGATGGCCTTTCTGTTCAAGTAAACTTGTATGTGACGTCTGGGAAGAGAGTCCATATTGGTCTCACGAGTAGCTAGAGAAACTAAAGCACCCTCTGCAGTGTCCTGCTTACAGGAGGAAAGTCTTAATACCATGTTATTCGACTCGCTGTCCCAAAGCCTCTGTTTTGATAGCTCTTCCGAGACTTTCCAGTGCTTGCCTCGATTGAAAGAAACACGCTGGAGTGTTCAAGAATTTGGTGATCCTAGTGCCATTCATCCCTTGATATGGCGAGGCATTAGTCTTGACATCGAATAATAAGAACTCCTTTGTGCAGGTCCCGAAGACGATAATACTCAAAATCCCCAGAGTAGCCCTACCTCGGGTTGAGAACCGTCTTCTTCACCTTCTCCAGGTCGCTCATCCAATAAGACCCTTAAGATTCCTTATCAACTGCAAGGTCTCGTGATCCCCAGAGAGGGTATGAAAAAGTACGAACATATATACTTTGAGAAGCAAAAAATGTATGAAAAGCTCGATATGTGGATACTCTTAGAAGAAAAGAAATGTGAAACATGATATGCGTGATATTCTAACTGTACTAGAAATAGAGGAGTTGTGATGTAATGCTGAAAAAATTGAGAATGGGCTCAAATTTTCGGCAGAAGTAGATGATGACTCACAAGGTAGCAAGGCAGTATATCTTATTAGAAATGATAGGGAAAATGAGCATTTCGAACAGTATGCGTATGAAACAAACGTTATCGTGTTGGAAAGAATAGTAGGAAAACAGAATCCAAGCTATGATAGAGAATCAAAATGTAAAAGACGAAGATCAAATTGTGACGTAGCACGTAGGCAGGACGTATCATTAAGAGTATATGAGAATAGTAAACGTGATTGGCATGTCATTCCTGCGCAACATGTACGGCATCAACCGAGGTTGATATGGATGAACGTTCATGCTCTGTAATTTTATGATTCTTGTTTCAAATCTCATCTCAGAGAAGGAGCACTCTCCTGTTTCAATTTTTTCAAAATGCATTATAAATATCCATTTCTTTTGCGTAGATTGTTCTGCATCGACTGGGACAGAATCCACAGAACAGGCCGAATATCCACCTTCTGAATGGATGTGGACAGAATCATAGAAATATGCGCAGTTACCCCAGCGTATAAAGAATATCTAAGCATTTTGAACGATCTAAGAGGTGCTGGCCTACCACCATAGGTTGCGTGTTTCGAGCCTCGTGTCTAATACGTATTCCGGATGATTGCCTCCGACTTGATACTGTCGAGTGGGAGGTTCGATTCCGAGGAGAAATGTGAGCATTGGACGCTTTCGAACGTCTTTATTGAAACTGGTCTGTTGGTAACTGACTGCGCTTGGAAGTTTCTATTTTCTGCATATTTCTACTCCCTGGACCGAATTCAAAAGCAAATGGAGTGCTTTTCATAAACCTTTGGCTGCATAAGATTCTTTATGAGGGATAAGATTTTATTGACTCAATATAAACTATTCTCCTTCTTATCACATGCTCTGCGTTTGAAACCAGAAACAAACAATGTTGACATAGAAATCGCATATTATCCCCAAATAAAACCTTATTCACTGAACCTTACGATTTCTTATAGTTATTTCTCATCAATGTTTTGATTTTCGGGAAAGGATACGTACGAAAGTACAAGTACTGCGACTGTAAGGAAAAAGTCCGGCGATGCGTGGTGGATGATGAAATGCGTGTCGCTGTCAACGAGAAAAAAGAACCGTACTCGAGAATGTTGAGTACCAGAGTTGGTCGTGGGAGCTAAGGCATGAGCTTTGGACCCACGCTACTGTCTGGTTGTGGGTTCGATTCCCGCCTCGCAC
>WSXT02226548.1:0-16538 GCA_011762715.2 Neuroterus valhalla | reverse complement strand
GTGTAGCAGTGTGCGTTCTTATCGATAGTCGGTTTTCTGCCACACGCGCACCATGGTGTTTGTTCGTGTTTGCGTTATAGGGACATAAAAATGGATTATTTATAGGAAAACTGAAAAATTGATTTACAATTTCAAAAGCGAATTAATGAAGAAGTGGCATTTTTATATGTTTAATCATTTGAAATGATTGCTTGTTCAACATTACATTTTTTAATTAAACATAATTATTTTATTGGATGCAAGAGACATTGATCAGGAATTTGGATAAGTTCGAAGTATACGTTAAAATGTTTATTATAAACGATTTTCTACTCTAACATTTCCAAGTTATAGATTCACTTTTAATCTGGTATCAACTTTGGATGTCTTGCTTGTAACTTCTTGAGGTCATATTTTTCAAGACAGAAACAACCGTTACTTATTAGGAGATTCCCCGTTCACAATATTATCTAATCATTCGAGCGACATTTCAATTATTTTTAATATGGGATGAGTTAAGATAAGAAGAACTCAAAATTCATCATATTTGCAGGCGTCCTGCGACGCCAACGGCTCACGTTTTTTTTTTTCAAGATAATCATTTTCCAATATTCAGTAATGTTAATTTTTCTTTCAGACCTTATTTTTTTGCCTAGAAATTCAGGAAGTATAACTTTTTGATAAGGGTTTGAACGATCTTGTTTTAATTGGATTTCCCAACTGAATAATTAACTTCTCAACTTTTTAATTGAAAATTGAGTCTTTAGAATTGGGAATCCAACTATTGGTTTGAGAAATTATCCAATTTGTTCGACATTCGTTCCATCTGAGAAAAATAGTCTTGTCGCATTCAACTACTTTGTTGAAAATTTTCTTTTTTTGCATTGAATTGAACTGTTCCAGATTCAACATGGAAATCTTTCTTGGTCCAAAAATGGATTATTACATTTTCGGCTGGTAATCAATTTTTTTTGTTAAAAAATTGACCACTTGGCCTTAAATGGAATCATTTCGGTAAAATAGTATACATATATGCGATGAGAATAAAAGCGGGCTTTCGTGCGCCGCGTATGAAGTTCAGCACCGAGGCGAAGCCGAGGCAAAGTCCGATGTGCGTTACTTTATAATTTTGATGCCAAAAGGAGGAATTTCTTACAAGAGTTTCATTTTGAGCTCAAAAACAGTCATTTTTACCCAAGATAAAATTTTTTTTACACTTTTAGCTACATTTTGAACTCCTAACACAAACAGATAAATTTTCAACAGATAATTTTACATTTATTACTCGGAATAAGTTCAAAATAGGTTCAATCAATAGAATGGAATTTCTTTCAGAGAAACTCAATGCACAAATGATACCGAATTTCAATCAATTTCCAGTCAAAAAGGATTTTTGACTGGAGAATTTTTCTGCAAACGATAGTTAGTTTTGCCGAAACTATGTAAGTGCAAGCGGAATATCCATAAAAATATGTATAAAAGTGTTTGATGTTTAATTTTTTCATATCCAATTTATATATTCATAACGTTTTCCACCCTCCCCCCTTACATGCGTCGAATTGCTCACTTTCGCTTCTGTCCAGCGGAGCGAAAGAGAGCACTTTCGCTCCACTGTCGGACATTATCATTTATTTGGTTAGAAAATTATCATTATTCAAGTTCAAATTGTGGATAATAAATTTTCTCTGTAGGAAATTACTTATCTATGATAAACATCTATATTTTAGGGTTAAAAGTGAAACTGTTTTATGAAAAAATCTGGCTTTATGTCTTTGAAAGTCAAACATTCTGGATTAAATTTTTCCACCTAATTGAGTCGGAAATCTTCCCTGGTCAGAAATTGCAATCCTTTGTTTATTTCTCGTGTTTTTGATCAAGAATCTACCTTCTTTTATTGAAATTTCATTCTTTTGGTAAAAAAAAAACTGTTTGGCAGAAATTAGAATTTTTTTGGTTGTAAATTAACCTTTCCCAGTTGTAACTTGAATTATATGATTCCTCATTGAATTATTTTCTCGAAAGTCATCCTTTTATACTGTAAGAGTTATTGGGTATCACTTGTGCATTGGGTTTATCTGAAGGAAATTCCTTTTTATTTATTGAACCTATCTTGGTTGGAATCTACTGTTTTTGAGTTGAAAATAAAACTGTTTTTTTTTAATTCCTTTCGAATGAGACAATTAAATTAGTTCCTAAAAAGCCATCCTTTTTTATTGAAAATTCATCGGTTTTTGTGCATTTTATTTCTTGGAAGAAAATTCGTCTTTCCTGATTGCATCAAACGAATATTACAAATTCAGTTGAAAATTCATATCTTCTGGAATAAAAATGGAAGTATTTAGATTAAAAAATGATTTTTATGGTCAGAGAATCATTATTTTAATTGAAGATGTTGAGAATTATTGTCCTTACTATAAATTTAAATATCTTGTTCAAACGCCCAAATTTCTGCGTTACAAATAAAACTGTTTCGCAGACTATTTGTCTCTTTGGTTCAACCATCCAACATTCTGAAGGGGTTTTTCTTATAAAACAAGTAATGAATCTTTCCTCGTCAAAATTGCAATTCTTTGTTAATAATTCGTCTTTCCAGAAATCCATCCTCTTCTATAAAAATTCTACTTTTTTGGTATAAGTTCAACTGTTTGGTTTTAAAAATATTCGGTTTCGGTTGGGGATGGAAATTTTCCGATAGTAGACTCTTTCCAAATTGAAAGATGTATTGATTTTCTTTTTGTATTTTTCAAAATTTGGTCATTCATTTTTTTTTCTCAAATGAAACTAGGGAGTAGAATAGTGAAACCAAACAATGGTTTTTCTCTGTTATTTCCGCGAAAATTACGAGTATTCTGATGAACAATATCGTTGAGTGTTCTTTGTTATCTACCAGACAGCAGATAGACGATATAAATAGTAAGCTCTCTGACAATTCAGTCAAGTTGACTTTGAACAAACTGACAAAGCTCCGTCTAGTTAACATAAAAATGAGGAAAATATATTCAACAGTGTTCTTATTTTCTAAAATTCATAACCGAAATTTTGTTTATCCATCTTCTTCGGTTAGAAATTTAACTTTTCGGGTGAAAATGAACTTTTTTGTCAAAATTCATATTTCAGGGTTGGAAATTCAATTTCCTTGTTTAAATGTCATATGAAGTGATTTTTTTCCTTCTTTGAGTCGAATCTCAACTATTTGAAGGGAATAATTTTCTTACTTCGATTTAACTTCTCTCAATTTAGAAGATTTTCATTTTTAGTAAAGTTAGGTATTACACGTGTACTCTAGCCTTATTGGTGAAATTGTAAATTCAACTTTTTACGCATAAGACTTCGAATATAATTTTTTAAAAAAGTTTTATTCTTGGTTAATCTTTTTTCAATTTTTATTTCATTTTTTATCGTCTTGGCTTATTTTTTAGAATCTTCAATTCAGCAAGGTACAAATTAAAACCTCCAATTTTGCAGTAACCAATTCTGGATTCTTTTTCATTTGAACCTCTGCTGTATTCAAAATTGTTCGAAAATGTACTCAAATTTTGTTTTGCAAAATACTTATGTAATTTGAACGATTTTTCTTTTATCTTATCTGAAATTCATTAATGTTGATAGAAAATTATTCAATTTATTTCGGAATCCTTCCTTGTCATTCCCATTTTGAATCAAGAAGCAGATTGTTTTTTCATCATGAACGTCTGAAACTTGATTTCTTTTGTTGGAAAATTTCTTTTGTCTGTAATTTAAAGCTACACCATTCTATTTTTGATCCTAAACTGATCTTTTTTAGTTGAAAATTAACATTTTTTATTGCAAATTCATCTGTGTAATTGAAAACCAATGTATCTTTTAAAAAAATATCTTTTAACAAAATATTATATTGTTGTTAAATATTCAACTGCAATGGATAAAAGTTGAATCACTTTGCACAGCTGAAGATTCATCTCTTTTGTTGACGATTTAACTATTATTTATTAAGATTTCATTTTTCGTAATAAGGGATTGTTCTGGTTATTGTCAACTGTTTTTGATCTAGGAATTACTTTTTCCTCTGTTTGTTATTCCAACTATTACATTATCTTAATTTAAAATCCATTTCCGGTTGGGAATTGAACTATTTTGCTGAAATTTAATTTTTTCTGGTTGAACATTGATCTTTCATCTGGGAAATGAATTCTTATTTTTCATCCAAAAATTTATTTCTTTTGTTCAAAAATCCATCTGTTGTCCTGAAAACTATTATTGTTTGGAAACTCATGCTTTTATGCAAAAAATATATGTATTTGGTTGCGAACACGTATTTCTCATTTGCAATTTCATGGAGGAGGAATATCAATAATGACTGGTTCTTTTTTAAATAAACTTATCCACCACTACTATTACTTAAAATTATATTTGTGAGTTGTAATGACCTAAACTGTAAATTTTGAATTCGTAGAGTTGCGTCTTCAATTATCAGGGTGCATTAAATTTTGTAGCCAAGTTGGTAGCGTGCTCGAATAATTTCCTTATATAGCCAAGTCATCATTCTATCAGGCTTCGAATACAATTTTTCCTCAATTTTTCCTTGAGTGACAAATTGATGTGAATTGAATCAAACATAAAATTTCTCATAGATGGGTTTTTAATTTGCAAAATAAATTGAAGTCTTTTTATATCTTTTCAGGAAACCTGCGGAGATTCAAGACCCAGAAAAAGCGTCGCTTGTCGATTCAGGGCGTCTGCCATCGATACAACCCCCAACGCTCTTGAAGAGTGAAAAAAGTCCTCTTGGAACAAATGGAAATTATAATTATCCCAGTGATGATAAGAGGGCAAGAGGCAGCGCCATCAAGCAGGTCTTGGCAGCGCTGGTCGCACAATTAGGAACAATAAACACTGGAATGGTTTTTGGATTTTCAGCCATTGCCAATGCACAACTCAGAGATTCAAATGATACTATTCTCACTACAGATAGCGAAAGAACGTGGATTTGTAAGTTGAAAATTTGATTCTAGATCATTTCGAACAAGAAGTAGATCCACAGTTTCTTTAGTGATGATTGCGATTTATTTTGCTACAAATATTTTGGTTAAGAAATGATACAAAAAAAATGTTGGGATCGAGTACTGATCCTCTTCGAAGTTATTCGGGAGGTGAAGACTATTTTTGGTCATTCCTTACTTTCACTGGTTGTAGAAGTTTAATCGTCACTGGATTGTTTTCCAAAAATAACTTTTTAACTCCAAGTGCAGGGGAGATGCAGGAAACTCTATTAGTGGCTGTCTATAGCTACCTCACCATTTCACAAACACGTACGCGTGACCGCTCTTGAGCATCTCAGCGTGAATTCCGTCCCTACTAGCAGCGTTACCGTTATTTAGGCTCATTGATTTTTTGCTGGAGGGGGAAATCTTGTATAAGACACCGAACCAAGCAATCGTCCATAATGGGTAGGCGATTCTTGGGTTGGGTAGTGTGAGATTTCTTCTGACTAAAACCCTTCTTCTCCTGCCAACCTATTTCCCTGGAACCGCTTTCGCATTACTTCAGGGCAATGGGGATAAGGCCTATACGCCGTACTTCTGCTTTCTTTTGCTATGTCTACTCGGACTTTGTCAATCTCCTGCTTCTGACCCTACCAAGATGTTGTACGCATTGTCTTTAGTAGCGCGACAATGTCGCGCAATGGGCTCGTCGTCCTTTGCCATCTAGGCAGGGTCCTATTGTAAAGTACCTCGAGGCTTTGCCTAAGATGTCGCCTCTCTTCACATCGTACACTTCGGGGTTCCCAGGGGATTGTCAGTCTGGGAACCTTCGACTTTCACGGCGCAGAGGTAGCAGTGCGGAGTACTCGCGCACTCCGCGGACCTGTGTCCCTCTTCACCGCACCTCCAGCAGCACGTCTTCCTTTCGGGTCCGGTGCAACTCGCTGCCGTATGGCCATGGCCATGACAGCGGTAGCACAGGGTCACCTTTACCTTCATTCTAAAACAACAGGACTCCCGCCGAACTTTGAGGTGGCCTGTGCATGTTAGTTTCGTGGCCAAGTCTTCATTCAAGTCAACGAAGGCCTTAAGGTTACCCCTGGAGGCCTTTCTCGTAAACTAGACCCTTACCTTGTCGCCTCTTGTTTCTACACCGAAGTGTTTCTTAATCATGTCTACAATGTCGCTACCTTCAGTTAGCTCGTCGAGGTCAAAGACCCTGACCTCGATCCCGCGGGATGCGATCACGCATCCTCCCCCGGCGCTAACAGCGTCCCTGATGGCAGACGACAGTTTTGTTTTTTCCCCTTCCTCGTTTCCTACCTCTATGAGAGTGTTTTTGTCCTGAATTTTCCGAACATCTTGGATTTTGACACCAAGGGTGTCCGGCTTCGCCCCGTCCTCTTGATGTTTCGGAGGTCCTGAGCCTAGCTCAAACCCTCGGATGGTTTAATAAGAACCGCTTCAGGACGAGGTAGTTTCTGGTCCTCCTTCTTCTCCATCACCTTTTTCTGCACGTTCGTTGGAGCCTCTATCATCGAACCCGAAGCCACAGGTACAGGAACCTGTCCTCGCGTCTTAGCCTTTTTTAGCGCTGGCCTCTTCGCGTTGGAGTCTGGGTAGCTCGCGGTGGGTTCTCTCGGTCTCGTCTCTTTGGGTTGAGGCAAGAGTTTTTCGGGCGTCTTCGTCCGTCTCTGTTCCCACATTTTTTCTCTCTCCCTTTTTTGCAGCTTTCCGGTCCTCCTGGAGCTTCTTATTTGTTATGCATTCCACTAATTTTGCAGTGTATCTTGCGACTTTAGGCATTTTTGCGATCCCCAGCTTCATCGTAAAGAGCTTACTTTGTGCATTCTTGAGGCTACTTCTTATAGGAAGGAACATATTAGCCTTTGTCCTGCAAAAGTTTAGCATCTCCGGGATCACTCCTTCCCACTCTTCCATCTCCCGCATCCCCTCCTCGTGCCATTCCTCCATCAGTCCAAGATTGATGTACGCGTAAGAAACGTCGTCTTCAACTTTCTTTTTGATTCTTCTTCCGTGACGTCAAATTCTCCATCAAACATTTTTTCACTTAGGCTTTTCCCAGCAGATCGGCCTTATTGTTGTTCCTTTGGTCTTCTCCAAAATCCTTGGGACCGGCATCGGCCACCGGGGCTTGCTCCCGATCGGAATCGGTGGGGAGATTTTTACTCCCTTGAGGTGTTTGGTTTTTCAAAAGCCTACTCAAGTTTCATTCGGAATTCGGGATTTCTTCCCCGAGCTGGTTTTCGTCCACCCCGGGTATGCGATTTCCCCGGTACCACCCACATCTGGGAGACATTACCCTATACGATACGTGGGGAGGCGCCCGATGGGAGAAAAGCAGCACCACACGGGAGTCTTATTAATTTTTAAATATTGTTGTTGATATAGAATCTTCGCTTGCCACCTACATGGGATTACTAACTTAGGAAGATATCTCTGCCAACCTTTCATGAATTCAAGCGCTGCTGTTACCATCTACAATAGCAGCTTTGAAATTCTTAATTTTTATTTCTTGCTGCTTCGATGTTGTTGATGTTGATTCTTATCTAACCAGCTACAACAAGGTTTAGTAATTTGCAAAATGGCCTCTTGCTCTCGAGTATCTCAGCGGTAATAGCATCAAGTCAGAAGCTTTACCATTCCTAAGTTTCTCAATCACGGGGTGCTGCTGGGTGGAGCTGCTGCTCCACCCAGCAGCTTTCCCATTCTTTGATTCCTGATTCACGGTTCTGATGCCGATGATATTGATTCTCCTTTGGCCACCTACGACGGGTTTGTCAATCCACCAACATGCGTCCGCTACTTCTATTATGCATGTCAGCGGCCATACTCACTACGACAGCAGCTCTACAATTCTTCAGATTCAAAAATTTGGAATCCAATATCTTTGGTATTGATTCTCCTTTCGCCACCTAAGACGGGATAGCGGCGATGAATAATTCATAAAGCCTTCTTGTAATAACTATAAATTAAAATAAATCCATGGAGAACAACGTTAACAGATCATTGTCAAAACATAAAAGGAAGTATCCAGCATAAAGCTGTTAATAAACAACTGCAATGAATATAGAACGAGTTAAGGTTACTCGAAACAAGATTTGAAGCATTCTTCATTCTCAACGCTGCCGAATGCTATAAACTCAGCTAAGTCTCACCCTGGTCCAGCTTCATCAAAATCAGGCAGTTTTCATGTGGAAGCTTAAATAAGTCCTCTGTGATAAAATCTGCTGCCTGTTCGCAGCCATACAGCCTTTTTGATTGCTTCTGCTGAAGCTACATATTCAGCTTCCACCTTTCTTCGAGCAGTTGCTTGTTGTTTCTTTGACGTCCAAGTTACAAGCGCAACGCCAAACAAAAATATGTATCCAGATTTCCATTCACGAGAATCCATGTCGCCTGCAAAATCTGCATTGCGAATACCAGCCAAGTTTATTCCTACTCTTCAACCGTTATAAATTATTATTATATCGCAGGTTGATTTTGAAAAGCAGAAAATGCTTTCCACTAGCCTCGAATCGTTCTATACCAGGATTCTACAAAAACTGTTAAACTTCCAACACAGAAGAAGTAGTATTAGGGCGTCTTACTATAGTGCAGCATACATCAAGCTCCCAACTGCTTCCTGATGAGGAATGTTAGCTATCCTTGCGAAATTGTATTCAATGCTGGAGACATAGTTTTCGTGAGCTTGGTACGTGGATCTTCAGGTGTTGATACCGTTCTACAGTAAATCATGTTGAAACAATGAATAATTTTTCCAGTGTAGCAGCTTTGACTGACTTACAGTTTTTTATTTTCTGGTCCTCTTTACCTGATATTCCACAAAGTGTTTGGCTTCTTCTTCAGTAACAACGAATTCAGCTTTTAAATCTTTTTAAACAGAACGTTCTTTACTCTCTGACTTAGAACTTACAAGATCATCATTTTCGTACAAAGGCAAGATTGTAGAAGAGTCTAAATCATTAGAAACATATACACAATGATCATGAAGACTCTATTCAAAATTATGACGTTTCGTGAAATTGATTAATCCAGTCCTGAGTGAGAGCTAAAAAATTCGGAATAACATTTTGGACCTTTCTAGTGTTAAGCCTAATGAAAATAACCAAAGAATCCATCACCCCCTTCTCATCCAAACTTTTTACAACCTATAATTTTTTTTCAGCCAGCACATCAGCCATCGGCACTCCAATTGGTTGTCTGCTCTCTGGATACCTTATGGACATATTCGGCCGAAAAGCCTCCCTCATCGTCACAGAAGTTCCAGCTCTTATTGGTTGGATCCTCATAGCCTTTGCAACAAACGTGAACATGATCTACGCAGGGAGATTCTTCACCGGTCTCGGATCAGGAATGGTTGGAGCTCCTGCTCGAGTTTATGCAAGCGAAGTGACGCAGCCTCATCTTCGAGGGATGCTAACTGCCTTCGCGAGTGTTGGTGTCAGTACCGGGGTGCTAATAGAATATTCGTTAGGTAGCATATTAAACTGGAAAACTTGTGCCGGTATCAGTGCCTTTCTTCCTCTTGCAGCACTGCTCCTAATGTTCCTCTTCCCAGAGACACCATCCTTCCTCATCTCTCGGAACAAACCAGAACAAGCTCGAGTATCTCTGCAGCAGTTCAGAGACAAAAATTACAACCTCGATAAAGAAATGGATCTCCTTCTCAACTTCTCCAACAAGAACAACATCAAAAGACTCACTGGTTTTCGAGAAACAATGACAGCCCTGCTTAAGCCAAATGCAGTCAAACCTTTCCTCATCTTGATGTTGTACTTCTTAATCTATCAGTGGACTGGAACTAACGCTATTACCTTCTACACAGCCCAAATTTTTCAAGCTTCGGGAACAACTATCAACAAATATTTGGCTACAGTCATCATAGGTGTTGTCAGACTTGCATCAACGATCGCCGCCTGTATTCTCTGCAGAAAATGTGGTAGAAGACCCTTGACAATGGTTTCTTCTGTTGGTTGTGGTATTTCAATGTTGGGATTCGGAATCTACGAGTGGATCAAGGATTACTGGACAACGAATCAAATACCTATTAGTTGGACCTGGTTTCCACTCTTTTGTCTCATCACGTACACGATAGCTTGCACGCTTGGTTTTTTGGTGATTCCCTGGGTCATGATTGGAGAAATTTATCCTGTTCAAGTCCGGGGTCTCTTAGGTGGTCTCACGACAATGTCTGCACACACTTTTGTCTTTACTGTTGTTCAAACGTTCCCCCTGCTAAATGCAACAATCACTGTTCATGGTACTTATCTTTTGTATGGTTTTATATCTATGTTCGGAACTGTGTACTTCTACCTATGCTTGCCGGAAACGAAGGGAAAAACTCTGCAGGAGATCGAGGACTATTTTTCAGGAAGAAGTGACTCTTTGAAAACAGGACTGAGCAACAAACACTGGACTAGTAATAAGCTGAATGTTCAAAAAGGGAATGTGTTGCCTTAATTAGTCAATTTTGTACTTTTGGAAACGTTTGTGTGATGAGAATATCTCGTAACAATCAATTTTTTTTTTGACAAGTTAGAGATTGTTGATCTGGTTGGAGAAGGAACTTATCAGTTGATGCGGTACAAAGCAGAGTTCTTTTACAACGCTAAAAAATAACGCGAAGATAGCACCAAGTCACTTAGACGACAAAAAACTTTGTACATATGTTTCTTCGGATCTAGAAAAAGTTTATGATTTGATCGCAAAACGAATAATTTTTTTTTTTTTCATTTTGAAACAAACTCTATTTCAGTAGAAATGGAGAACTGCACTGTAGTTAAGAAATTCTCACACATTGTGAATTACAATTCAATTTGAATGGATATATCAAATAAGGATATCCAACTATTTAAAACTGATTTTCGTTGACTCTCGGACCCAAAAAGAAGAGAATTTCCAATAAAAGACAATTTACAATCTTTATGGATTTTTTCATCACTGCGTAGATTTTCAAGAATAGTTGTAGATATTTATTTGGAAGAAACCTTTTGGGATGGAATAACTGTGGACTTCTTATGGTTCTCGAGACTCTGAAACTATCCATATAAGTATTTTGCGTCTGAAAATATATCAGGAAATAAGGACTAACTGGAATACTTAAAACTTTGAGGCCTTCAACATTAATTTTATTTTATATATAAAGACTTTTTATGATCACTTAAATCAATAAGCTGTAGCTTCATAGAAGCTTGTGATAGAGTCGTACTCCGAATGAAGTTTATGGAAAACTGTCTTCATCAATATTACAGTGTGATTAGGATAAGAATTGTAATTTTTATTCAGGTAGCGCAAAATTCTGCACAAATATAGATTTATTAAAAAAAAAAAAGAATTTCGCTTCTTATCCGAATAAGAGCTGTGCTCAAGATCAAGAAATTGCACACAAAAAATCTTATCCTTACAAAAGTTATACATGTGTCTGTTTGACATTAAAACCTATATATATATATACGGCTGTGTGAAATTCTTTCTTCCATTGTTCCAAACTTTAAATGTCGAACAGCGCGTCCTCCTGAGGTCATAAATACAAGATAAAGAAAAAATTATTAAAGCGAATGCGGAGCGGCTAGTAATTTCATAATATTTCCACTATAAAAGTTGACTCAAGGAAAATCGAGAACGATTTCTCTTATTTATTGATGTAGAATATATATTTACGAAATTAAATGCAAAATATATCTTTTGCATGCATAAGTATTTAGGAAAATAACTCATATTTCAAAAGAGGGCATACAAAGTCGCAAAATCAGTATCGGAATGAAATAATTATTGCGTTAGAGTCATAATTTTCCTGACGAATAATACACACAATAATAAGAATGAGTGCGGATATTGTTTCAGTAGAAAATTGTAAATAGCATCATGAATCATAGTTTCCTTGTTATACGTGATAGGGTCTCATTTACGAATTCATAAGAAACCTATTTTTGTAAGAAAAATAAAAGAATTTCTGATTGAATGGAAAAGTTGTTTTTATATTAAATGATTTTATTCTCGAAGGTCTTGAAAATCATGCGAAACCTCAACTTCGTTATTCTCATAATTACTATGCAATTTATTTTTTGTTTGCTCCCATGGCCTTCCCAAATGCATTTTACTTTTCCTTAATCAATCTTCCCTCTTCTAAAATCTTGACCAGATTTTCTTCTCACCTTCCCTTATTTTCATTTTCTCTCATACATTCTCCTTTCACTTGCTTACATGCTCCCATTTTTCCTTTCGACATCCAAATATTCTGCACTTTCTCTTCTTCTTGCAATGCATCGGTTCTCTGATTTTGTTCCCTAATCTAAATCTTCCTACTTTTTCCATCTCTCTCCTGAATCCTTCTAAACTCTTGAGTTCTTCATTCTCAAGCACCCCCTATTTTTATGTTGATTATCTCTGTCTCCCCCATTTCTTCAATACTGTTGCCTTCCTTCTCCTTTCTTCTGCTCTACTCCAATACTTCATCGCTCACTTTGGTCTATGTCCCTCCTCTAGCTTTTTTACACATTTTTATGACCTATTTCCTCATCTGGTACTTCATTCATCCAAGTGTACTAGACTCTACTACAGTCCTTCTCATAACACTATCATTGTAACCCCACCATTCATCCACTCATCTCTCATTCTCATGTTCCGGCTCCCAATCACAATATCTGTTTTAGTCATCCTACGAACTTTTCAATGCTCCTTCTTAAATGTGCTTTATGATCTTCACTTTTTGTCTAAGCATTCCTCTAATTCTATAATTGAACTTGCCATCCCCTCATCCACTGATATCATCTCTTTATCGTGAGTGTATGCTGGTGTTTCCGTTTTTCTTTTCATGATCCAAATTCCCTCTCATCTTTCTCTTGTTATTTCTTCTTCTAGGTCTTAGAACGATATGATAAATGGACGTGGTTGCAGAGGGCACCCTTGTCTAACTCGTCACTTTATATAGTAAGAGGAGTTAGACAAGGGTGGCCTCTGGAACTACGTATATTTATTATATTGTTCTGAGACCTAGAAGAAGAAATAACAATAGGAAGATGGGAGGGAAGTTGTATCATGGGAATAAAAATGGAAACACCAGCATACGCTGACAATGAAGAGGTGATGTCAGTGAATAAGGGGACGGCAAGTTCAATTATAGAATTAGAGGAATGCTTAGACGAAAAGTGAAGATATCTTATAAAAAGGGAAGTAATATCTTTCCCATCTCCTTTCCTAAATCTAAGATGTCGTGTACATTGTTGGCTTGTGTATCTCTTCTATATGATATTAAACCTCCTTTGCCTTTCCTAAAAATCCTTTCTCTCGTCTTCTCCTAAAGCTCTTGCTATCATTATCCGCTTGGTTTCCTATTGCCCATCATCATTGAATGTTTTTCCAATTTTGCTTACCCTATATTAACTGAATTTATTCAAAATTGTATCTCAATTACAAGCCTCCCTGTCTTTAATTTTTTTCCAAATTCTTACTATACCTCTTCTCGTCATGTGGTGATAGCTAGATTAGAATGCAGAGGCTCAGGAAGTGTTACGGAAAGAAAGGTAGTTTTTAAAAAATTCAGGAGAGGTGAGAGAAAGAGGGGTTTGTGAAAAGGCAAATGCAGAGAAAGTAGAGATAAAACAAAGGAGAGTGTAAGAAACGGAGGAAGGAGGAAATAGGGAAATTGTGACTTACCGAAAAAAAGAGAGACGGAGGAGAAAAAGGTAGACGAAAGAGGTAAGGAAACCGGTGAGGAGAGGAAGACGAACAAAATCAGTAGGAAGAGAAAGATGAAGCAGATGCCAGGCTGAAATAGAGTGGGGCAACAGGTAAGGATGCTGTTCGGAATCAAGTACTAAAATGAGGTGAAGGAAGGGTAAGAGAAATTATGTAAAGGGCTAAAGAGGCGAGCAAACGTAACATAGAGGTGAGATTTCAGATAAAATCAGCCTCTCACTTTGTGAATAAGAGCGGAGGGCTGTGAATGGCAGGGGAAAGAAGAAGTGCCAATTGGTGAAAGGGAGATATGGACAGGAAGGCGATAAAAAAGTACCAGGAGCAGCTAGGGGAAGTGAATTTTGGAGGGGAATCGGTAGACGAGATGTGCGGGGATCAGAAAAGTAAAGGTGACAGGGTGTGTGCAAAAGACAAGATTTAGTAAGAAGAAGAAGAAGGAGGAGAAGAGGAAGGGAATGTTGAAACCGTGGTGGGATAGGGAATGTAAAAAGATGGAGAGAAGGGTGAGAAGGAAGTACAAGAAGTAAAATGATGGAACTATGAAGAAAGAGGAGTACGTAGAGATAAGGAAGGAGTTTAGTTTATTGTGTAGAAGAAAAGACCAAAGAAGGGGGAAGAAGCTGGAAGAAGAGTGTTAAGAACGAGGAGGACGTGTGGAAGATAATGAATAGGTTTAGAAAGCGCAGGGGGGGAATAAGGGAGAAGATCGGAAGTGAGGAATGGAGGGAGTTTTTCAAAGACTCATTTTAGGGCTCAGGCGAACGGAAGGTAGATTAGGAAAGTAGAAGAACAAGAGAGGAGGGAGGGTCAGAGTTAAGTGACGGTGAGATAGAGTTGCAAATGAGGAAATTAGAAAGGTTGAAGGCAGCAGGCTTAGACGCGGTGCAAAACGAAGCGTGGATTTTTAGCACACCAGCTGTTAGAGACAATCTAAAAGAGGTAGTTAAGGAGGTATGGAAAGGTGAGAAATTTCCAAGAGAGTGTCGGGAGGGGCTGATAGTGCCGCTGTATAACAACGGGGATATGGATAGGCAGGAAAATTATAGAGGAATCACATTGATGAACACGGGGTACAAAATGTACGCAATGGTATTAGCGGAGAGGCTACGGAAGGATGTCGACAGAGAAGGCATATTGCCAGAGACTCAGGCGGGATTCAGGGCAGGTAGGAACACTATAGACATTATTCATATTTGCAGCACGTGGTGGATAGAGAAACAGTAAAGGAGCAGTCAAAAGTGTACGCGTTTTTCAGAGAGACTAAAAGGAGCTTTCCCATCGGCGGATCGCGGGAGGTTATGGGAGACGATGGAGGAGAGGCGAGTAGAGAAAGGTCTGATCGAAAGGATAAGAGAAGTGTATAAATAGACGAAAGGTAGGGTAAAAGGAGGAGACACGATTCCAGAGGGTTTCTGGATGGAAGGGGCTTGCTACTCCCTCTGCGTTCCACGCATGGGAAATCGTGAAGTCGTTTTTTGACTCGATCGCTAACGATAAATCAATTTCCTCTCGACTCCAATCATTGAGAATTTCATTTAATCGGGCGCCCTGGTATTTGTTTGACGGAAAATGGGCCGTGATTATGTAAAATAGACCGATATATGTGAGCAGTCGGGAAAACAATATGGCAGCGCCCATGGCAAGTAAAAGCTGCGAGAAGAATCTCGCTCGCGCTCTATTTTCAGCGCTTTGCGAACATTCAAATGACCAGGGCGCTTTAATAAATGAGAAGCCGAACGATTTGCCGCAAGAAAAAATTAATTTTTCTCATCATGAAGATACGAAAAACAACCGCGCGTTTTTACATATGTGCGACGCACAGGGGAGGGCGGGCCTTTGCGACATCGTCGACGCTTGTCAGTCCCGAGAAGACACGTGTGAGTGCAGCTCGTTGTGCATGTTTGGTCGAAATAATAAGAATGGCAAAGCAAGAGCAGGGACGTATTTTTTCGTCAAATTTCATGGCATAAAACTTTTTCAATGTGTTTGAAGTGGAACGATATTGCTCCAAACAATGATCTAAATAAATTACTGTTGTGGCTGTGGAATTAGGTTACTATATAGGAATAAAAAATAAAATTTAGCAGATATATAGTTTTGGCCACGAATTTTTAGAATTTTCTAATTACAATTAGAAACGTGTTGCCAATCCAATTTTTAAACAAAATTGATAACAAAAAAAAGAAAAGAATTTGATTTATAAAAAAAGCAGAACGATTTTTACGAGTAAAACGCGCTAATGTTCAAAAAAGTTGAAAAAATTTCAGTGAAAATGCGTCAAATGAAAATCAATCATTTTTCTGAGTTTTTGCTCATCATATTTCATGAAAAATTGTACGAAATTTGAAATATGCAAAAAGCTATATATTCCACTTGCTCAAATATCGATGTGTAATAATCATTGATGACTGTACCAGAAAAATTTGAAGCACATAATGGAAAATGTTTTAAATATCTCATGAATAAGTAATAATACGATTACCCGATAGTTGGAGGAGTAAAATAAGTGTTGAAATTTTTCGAAAATGTATGATTTTCATTTATTTTTTTCTAATTATCTTCCGTGTATACTGGAAGAGAAACTAGAGTTTCCAAAAAGGTATATTTTCAATTTTTAAATACTTACTTCACGTTATTATCATTGATAATCATATGCGAAAATTTGGAAAAATATGATGGTTTTATGTACATATCAAATAACATAAAAAATTAAACTAATAATGTAATTTGCAAGTTGGAATATATACAATTTAAAAATTTCAGACACGTCCCGTGTGGAAACTGCCCAGCTTAGCCTTTTTAATTATTGGCCCTTCAGAGGCCCCACAAAGGCGGCCCACTGTGAAAATGCCCAGCTGGGCCCTCGCGAGGGCCTAT
>WSXT02226537.1:0-16538 GCA_011762715.2 Neuroterus valhalla | reverse complement strand
TGTAACACTCAACTGAAATAGTTGAATTTAAAACCAGAAATACGAATTTTCAAATGAAATGATGAACCTTTAACTAGAATAGTTCTATTTTTGAAAAAAAAAATGTCAACCAAAAAATACAATTTTTCCACGATATGGTTGTAATTTGAACTATGAAAATAAAAATTTTCAAACAAAAATGGAATAGTGACATTTTTGGCTTGAAAAATTAATTTGGAACCAAACATAAGAGTTATCAACTAGATGAAGGTTCGATTAAAATGAAAAATGTTTCACTGTATAACTTGAATTGTTAACCACAAAGAAGAATTTTTTAAGAAGAATATTAACTTCCGAATAAAAAAATAATATTCTACAGTTGAATTTTCAGTTGAAGTAATCGATTTTGAACCAAACTGATGAATTTTCAGGTTGAATGATTAATCTCCAAATGAATAGATGTATTTTAAGCAAAAATATGAATTTTTGACTACAAAGATTGATTTTCTACAAAGAAGGCAAATTTTCCACTAAGTACATAAATTCTAAAAGAAATAGTTTCATTTTCAAATTCAAAAATCAACTTAATACTTGAATTTTCACGAAAAAAAAAAAGATTATTTGATTTTTAACAAAGTAGTTACAATAACAGCCAGAGGGGAATTTTGAATCGAAATAATGCAATTTTAACATAAAAATTTAACTCTCAGCAAACAAGTTTAAATTATGAATAAGCAGTTGATTTTTCAATTCAAAGAGAATGAAATGTCAATGAACGATGTAAACAAGTTTTCTATCATAATTCAGGAATATTTCTCCTTCGGAATACTTCTACTCTAAAGATTGCTTGAAGTACTTTCTTCTTTTCAAATCAAGAAGAGGAAAATTGTAACGAATTTTGAATTGGAGGAACGATTTGTTCAAATTCCTCTCTTCTAAATCCAAATTATAATTATTTTTAAAAGTTCACGTTCTATGCACAAAAAAAATAGACAGTAGTTGAAATTTGACTCTTCAGTTTCAAAAGCTCTATACAAAAATGTAGGGAAGTACAAAGACCTGGTACAAAGACTAGATAGACGCACGCGCAGATTTTTCCCCTTAAAAATGCACGTGGAATTCCGGACAACTTCAAACAATTTTTTTTTTAACTGTGAAAGAGATTCATCCAAAATGCTATCAATTCCATATACTTATTGAACACAAGAATCTACTTTTCTCAAAATAGTTTTGTTATCTTTGTGAAAAAAAGGAAAAGTGAACGTAACCATTTGAATTTCTAAAACGCAACGAAAACAAAAAGAAATTTTGAATACTTTCTCCGACAAAGAAGGCATAAGCGAACTTACTAAACTCCTTTAGTTGCGAGAATATTCCATTTTCTTGAAACATAAACGCAAAAGTTGCAAAATTTCCTCTGAAGCTAAGAATAAAAAAGAATCAACTTCTTTCCATGAATGAAAACGAATAATGGAAATATTCTCTTTTAGACTTTCCACATTGGAAAGCGTAACGAGAGTGGCGCCTCTTGACAATCCACAAGAAAAAAAAATATTGCGTTTGCGGAAACTATTTTGAGCATTAAAAAAAAACTATAAATATTCTGCTAACTTTGAATTATATATATGAACCTTACCTATATTGTACTCCGTGCTCAGGGCACCAGGTACGCAAGATTTGGTGAAATATTCAGCAGCCGCACGAACAGAATCACAACCATAACCCCTCATCCATCTATTAGAAAGCATATATGCGAGTGGATAAACCCAGCCTGCAGCTGTATTAATTCCTGTATGGCAGGTGTACTTATTTTTCAAGTAAGTTAGGTCCGTATCACGATCCTCTTCTTTAGCAACAGCAACTGCATAATATTCAGGCGCACCAAGATTGTAAACTTCGGAAATGAAAGGAACCAAATCAAAACGTACTCCAGCCGTATAAACATCACTGGCATCCAGCACTGCTACATCAGCGAGTCTGAAAATCGACAATGATTAAAATTATTCCATCTGATCTGATTCAAGCTACCTTCGAAGCCCAAGAACAACTTTATACATACCCATTCTTTATTGCCTGCATGCAATGAATTTGACTGTGGCCTTTGTAACAAGACAATTTTGGCTTCAACAACTGAGCATCCAGCGCAATCTGTGAAGGAAATAAGTTTTTTTTTGTACTTTAGATTAACTTCTTATTATGTATAGTATTAACAATGAAGTTTCTAATGCTTACCTTCATTTTAACACACTTTTCCATTTCCGGATCCGATGTGACACACAAAGTCATTCTGTTTACCGGACAATGCCTCACAGCCAAAACTGAATCTAATGCCTTTCCTAAATATGCAGAATATGTTTGATCTTTTTCTGGCAGAGGGACAAAGTCCTTCGCTGAGTCCTGAAATAGGGAATTATCATTTGAAACTAAACTTTTTAGTATAGAGGAATTACTAAAATAAGAAGGTGTGCATATCTACTTACAGAAACTAGAAGATTATGATGAATGCTGTATTTTGGAGAAGATTCAAACAAATTGAAACTTTCAATTGTTTGAATGGATGGATATTCTGTTGTTGACAAATTTGCTCGATTCAAATAACTTCTATTCCTCTCATTACGTAAATTGTCCCAAGAACCGCTAAAGCTTCGGTCGAATCCGTCACGATTGTCGTAATTATTGTTATAATTATTATCATTCTGATTATTATTTTCGCGATTATCAAATTCATTTCGATTGTCGTAGTTATTGTAATTAGGATTAAATCCTGAGGGATTATTAGTATCATAGTTGAACCTATCGAAACCACTTCTATTGTCGAAGTTATTTTGTCGACCATCCCATCGAGAATTACTGAGATCAACCGTCGAGTTTGTACTTTTTTTTGAAAATCGGCGAGCTACCTTCTCCAAAAATCTTTGATACAACTTTCGTGTGGTTTGTTTCGTGGCTGAAGAAGTAACGATCGCTCGAGATGGAATTTCACCCCAATTGCAGAGTCGGTATTCATCTATTGGTTTTCGACTTCCATCAGGGCAGAGCAGTTCAAAATTTTCTTTCTTTTGCACAGCTAAATATATAAAATACAATAAAATTTATATTGTTGTCAAGTTCGAATTCATACAATAACTACAGGTAGATATTCTGAAAAATGGTTCTGATGTGAACTTACTAAATTCGTATAAATTTTCTGTCATTTCTTGCACCGTTGTGTGAACCAAAAAAGCAATATCTCCAGCTTCGGACAAACATCGAAATGCACCTTCGTATCCAGAATAAGGATCTGCATTTGTACATTTACCGCCAGGTATTTTTCCAATACAGAGTTTGCAGAGCTGATCAGAATTGTCACCTGAAATTAATGTTTATTATTCATAAGACCTCTTTTTAGCTAATAAAATTCTTTAATGATATCACATTTTACTACTGCAGTTCAAATTACCTAATGGATTATATTTATCAATCAACGAATTCGCAGCGCAACTTGGACCGAAATATTTGATTGTTGACTTCACGTGATTGTTGCAATCGATAATTTCCATTCCTCCGTGCTTCATAAGCTGAAATACAATGATTTGATGAAATGAAATGAAACTCTCCAATTTAAAATTTTATATTAAATATTGATCAATCTTAAACTAGGAATTTTGAAAACACAACAATTTCTACATTGAATGGAAGAAGAAGGTTTCATTGAAGAAAAACGATGTTCAACAACTAGAATCGTTTTTATTATTTTTTATAAATGGGACCGATGGACCGAAGAAAAACCAATTTCCCGAAACTCAAAAGGCGACGGTTGAAGAAAGGAGAGGTAATTTTGGAGTTGCTCCGGAAACTTTGTACTTTTTGCGTTTGCCCCAGAACTTGTTTGATTCATATTAAATTAAACAATTGAAATGTTAACTTTCTGAATTAAACAAATAACAATTTAAACAATTCAAAACAAGTGAAATTTCATTTCAATAGTTATTGAACACTCTCGGAATTGTCCAATGTATGTATCACTTTTTTGATTTTTAGACTCCATCCCCCCTTCAACATATCTTTACTGAAAAAATAATCACGGAAAAGAACAATTTAAACATTGGAAATTCGAACAATGAGTAAAAATAGGAATGTATGCGACACGTTTACAAATGAACCATTTCATTTTTTCTGAATTTGAAATTATGCAATTTTGTGAATAAATTCTTAATAATTCGTAATAATCTGTACTATTTTAAATACAAGAGTTCAAAATATTGGACACTGAAATATTTGAAAGAGTTGATAATTTAAAAATTCCATTAGTAAGTGTTCGAAATCGTGTTGGAAAATGAAATAAAATGCACTCAAAAAGGTTCACATGATCCCAAATGGTCATAATTACAACAATTTTACACATAATTAATTTTTAAATTATAAATACATTTAGGACATACAATATTGAACATTTACGAGGAATCTTATAAAAGTGGTATGTTCTAAAATTGAAACGTTCGAATTTCATTGATTAATTTCAAATGTTCTACGCAATGTTTTAATAATATAGTAATTCCAATCAAGCTCAGAACATAAAATTTGAATTTTTCCAAATATAAAATTTCAAAAGCATTTTCTGGTAAGAAGCATCGAATTAAACTAAATTGAAATGCGTACAAATATCGTCGAACTTCAAATATTATCATCAAATTGATAACAACTTTGGATGTCTTCATGTGACATCAAACAGTATTAACTTAAACTCCAATGTCTATCATTCTCAACAGGATTAGAATTTGATAACTTTGCGCTGAAATCTTTTTAGAACACGATTGGACTGAGACTTAATGTTCATGGTGGCCGCTCAAATTTCTAATGAAAATTCCAAGCTATTTTCCGGTTTACCCGGTCAAAAATACATTTTTCTAGATTGACTTTGAAAGCATTTATTATAATAATTATTCAGAACTGATGGCTTTATTACGTTCATTTTGAAAAGAATTCAACATTTCAGCACCTCATGATAGAATATTCCTAAGATCTACCAAAACAGATAAATTCCCAATACGAATGAACGGATTTTTGAAACAACAGTTAAGTTTTCTACACAAAAAGTCGAATGTTTTAGAAAATATTTGACTTTCGGACCAAAAAAGATGAGTTGAAATTTCAAAAAAATAATAAAACTTCCCGGGAACTGGTAGAAATTGTACCCAAAAAAAAAAACAATAGAATTTCTTAGCAAAAGCGATAAATTCTGGACAAAAAACATAAAAGTATACTTTTCAATCTGGAAGAGTTAACTTTTAACCAATAAATATGAATGCACAACCGAAAAAGATTACTTTTTAAGAAAAGAATTTGAATCTTAACTAAAAGAGAGAAGAAGTTGACTAAAAAGTAAAGTAAAGTAAAAGTTGACTTCTTGATAAAGAAGAATTAATTTTCAACCAAAATAGATGAATTTTTAACCAAAAAAGATGACTTTTAAACAAAATAATTTGATTTGAAAGCAAACAGTAGAATTTCAGCAGAAAAAGATTTATTTTCAACTGGACAGTAGTTCCTTAAAAAGTAATTAACTTTTGAGTTTAAAAGATTGAATTCCAACGAAAAAGTATGACTCTTCATCCAATAGCACAACTTTTTAACAAGAATTCTCAAACAAAACCGATGGCTTTTTACCCAAATAGTTCAATTTTCTACCAAATAGTATAATTTTGGACCAAACCAGATGAATTTTGAACCAGAAATATAAAAGGAGGTGCTTCGGGTTTCGAACGTGTGCAAAATTAATAGTTTTGTACACGATAGAAACCAGAAAGACATCTTTCATCATAATAAGTCATCGTGGAAGCATCAAATCTATCATAAATATAGCATTAGACGTTTCAATTGAGAAGAATAAATCTTGAAACAAAAATAATTTGATTTTCGATAGGAAATCATACTGTGCTCAATTTAGTATACTTTTTACGATATAAATTGCAGCGAACCTAGATTAAACTTCATTATGCCAATTTTTAGTAATTGATTTCAAAAATGAAAGTTATATAATTACTATGTTTAACATTAAAAAGGGAACTTTAGTTTTCAAACGATACACTAATACAATTTTTAGATTCTTAATAATACCAGACTATAAGAGCACAGAATCTTCCTGTAATGTTTTTTTATTCCGCCCTCACAAGTTTCAACGGAACATTTCACTGAAATGTTTCAGGAAAGTTCTATTTATATTGTTATTATTAGAATTAACAACAAACATGGCGCTCACAGTAAAAGACAGATAAAAATGGATGATTAGGGTTTACGAGATATATTTGTTGTTGAAAATAATAAAAACGGTAGGTTCGTAAAGTTCTGTGCTGTTAGGGTTTAATGTAGAAGGACCATTAATTTCTTATCAAAACATAAACTTCAAAGTCTTAAATATAAAATTATCTTCGTCGTAACACTAAGCAAAGTTCTAAACACATTTTTTCCGAATAGTGAGGCAATATTTGACTCAGAAAAAAATCTAAAACATCCCCGGCCTTCCCCTGGTGCTCAAAATTCCACGCTGATTTTGTTTCCACGGTCAGTGGCCAGCCAAATTTTATCAAGATAAAAGTAATTGAAACATATTTTGAAAACGGAATAGTTTTCGTATTCAAAACGTTCTGAATTCGACGATGTTTATAGCCATTTCAATTCAATTTATTTGGAAACTTCTTACTGGGTTCTTTAACTCTGATTTTTACGACTTAACATAAGTAAATTTGATTATTAAATGCACTACATATACTAAGAAACCAAGTTGTATTATAAAATAATCTTTTAGTTTTGCATGTGATCTAAATTTTCATTTTACGTACCATATGAAGCGGCATTACCCATCCAGCTAATGTACCAACACCAGCAAAACAGGCCTTTTTGCCTCTCAGGTCATGTAAAGTTGCAACATCCGGTAAAGAATTCTTTTTCACCACTGCAACCGCGAACTGATAATTCAGTCCATCGTCGTAAATTTCTCTCATAATTGGAACTAAACTGTGGTATCTTCCAGCTATAAAAACTTCTCCTGCATCCAAAGAAGTCAGGTGCACTTTTTCGTGATCGAGAAGAGTCATGCATTCTTCCTTATTAAATGCTTGAGTACAATTTAGTGAAATGTAATGAGAGCCAAAATAACTGATTTCTCTGTCAATCGCTCTTGCAAAAGCATGGCATTTTTGAAATTCTCCATCGGACACAGTACACCATGTTGCTGTGTTGTTCAAAAATTGTGCTGCAAAAATGATTAAATTTTAGAATAGTGTTAACATAATGCCTCGTTAAATCTAAGTAACTGGCCAAAATTTGTTCATGGAAGGAAATAATTCGTTTAAAGGCACTAGTCAACTTAGAAAGTTTTGAAACAAGTAGACAAATTGAATAATTATTTCTTTATATTTGAAAAATAGTTATAGGGAAGTTATAATATTTTTTCGAATCCTTAATCATACCGTAAAAACGACTTATTAGAAAAAATAGAAAACAAAGTATTGTTTTTGATTATCAACGCAAGCATGTTCATTAATTATGAGTCACATGTAAATTATGTACAGTACACCTTGCTCACGCCCATTCATAAGCATGGCAGCCACTCAAAACCTAAATGTCAGCCAACTTCAACTACGAATTTGAATAGAAATCGGGAGAATTCGTTCACATATTCTGAACTTGTATGTAGAGTAAGTAAAAAGAAGAGAGAAAATACAATAAATATTTAATATTTCCGCCGAAAAATGAATAAAACAAAGTCAGTTGATTGTTTATACTGTGGATGGGAAATTACATTCAACACTCCGAAAACTTCAAACATTCATTGAAGAAATTTGTAAAAAAAGTATAAATCTAATTCTGTAGGATTCAAAACTATTTATCATTTCGATTTTCACGAACTTTTGTGAAACAGAAGACGCTTCCTTCTCACAAATGAGGTCGCAGTAATGAGTTGCTCCAAGTGTTTTGGTGCAACTCGATGTAAGTTGAAAGTAAAAATTACCGTGAACATTATAAAGCGACACAATAAAAATCCACAAAACGCCTGCACCCCCGGAATTCCAATTACACTGCATTTTCGGAAGCTATTTTGTACACAAAAACCCGCCGAAAAGGCAGATATTAACGAATAACCGACAACGCCCAATGTTCACTCTAGTGATACACAGGCATCATACATACTGATGCTATAGTATAGTTAATCTCTGATACAGTGCATGACATGGTATTGCATGGTATAGTCATATAGTGGCATAGAGGTCGTTCGTATCGTAGCAGCAGTATACGTTGCATGGCAATGAAAGAGTTTACACCACGCTCAGAAACACTAGAAAAGCGTAAAAGCGTCACTATATATTTTGATGTCTGAATATCGATATTTATTTACTAATATATTAATATCTCGGATCAATTTAAATCTGAACAATAATAAGGAATAGCATAAATTGAGGTTGTTGAATTATAACTTTATATTTTCTACTTTTCAATTTCAATTCTACAATACAATTTCCGAGTTAATTTCATATATATCTGTGTGAAAATATCGAAAAATACTGATAAATAAAATCAATAACACCACAAAATATTTTCGAAGAAAGTAATTATTATTTTATTGAAACAGTTAAATGTGATCTTGATCTGTCTCTATTCAAGGATTATCACATTTAGCATGAGCTTTTATGTGATGACATGAATTTCAGATGTCATACAAAATTGAAACTTTACACGTACCAATTTTTTGTTATCAAAAAATACGAATAAATTGAATGAGTTTCAAACCAAGTATTAAAGAGTTTCAGAGGTGTGTAAACTGTAATATCAAACTGAAGATTTAAGGAGAGCGTAAGAAGACATTGATCTAGGTTTATGTACTTTATTGTTTATTTAAATCATAATTAAAAAAAAATTATTCCTGAAGATTTTTTGCAAAATTCTTATGAAAATCGAGTACGTGAACGTAGGCAAACGTAGGCCTTATTATACTCTCCTCAAATTTTTAGTCGGATATTTTATTTTATCTTGAGGAAAGGGGTCGGTAATGAAGGAATTTGACTGCATCTTCACCAATGATACCCTTCTAAAATACTTCAACACGGTTTTTGAATGTGAATAAAATAAAAATCACCCCCCAAGTAGGACTTGCGCAAGCGGTTAGCACTTCTACAATGTTAAAATCAAAATTTCTTGTTCATACCAATCTTTTTTTTTTCAGTGGATTTTCTCCTGGGCAAATCAGACATTTTTTGTTGGAAAGTTTTTTTTATATTTCAGATAGTCTAAATACTTTTTTCTATGAATATTTACTATTCATATATACATCCCAGGAAAAAGTGGCTTAAATATCGCTGGTTTATGTATAAGATTTTTTTCAGTGCGATTTATAAAAAAGGAAATATATTATGGTTTCGATATTGCATCATAAATTCTTTTTTAACGACAGTGTAAATAGGTTTGTGAGTCCATAAAACGATTCATTGAAACATTGAAAGTTTCATGAAACAATGAAACGTTTCGAGGGATCAAAGTTCCTGAAACGTTTGAAAATTTCACAAACACACGTCTGCGCTTGCGCATTCCTGTCTGGTTGAGGTTAGGTCATTTAATTTTTTAAATAAAATATTTTTAAATTACATGTTCCTAACAATTTACACGTGATTTATTTTTTTAATTAGTTGAAGTAATGGTTTTTGAAACACAAAGGATATAGTTGAATGTTTATATTTAATACTTGATAGTATTTTTTCGAATTTAAATTTTCCCGCCCTAATGTTTGAAACTTTGGAAACTTTGAAACTTTCCCAAAGTTTCATGAAACCTTTAATTTGGTCAAAGTTTCATGAAACTTTACAACCTTAAGTGTAAACTCATTCACCTTTCACAGTGCCATTAGCCAATAGCTCCCCAGCAGATCTCTACAACCAGGTGGCGCTGGCGCGAATTGGTTGCTCTATCTCTTTCCCAAAGCATTTGAAAAAAAGAAGGACAGAGCGTTCCATTCTTCCGATTGTGTCATTCTGTTTGAACCGTAAACCACCGCCGTAGCAACGTATTCATACACCTGTGCGTAGAACAGGCTGTTGGATATTCAGGTGATTTGGGTGACGTCATCGAGTCACGTGACCTGTAGCAAGTGGTTTCCAAAATAGAATTGAACCAAAGATATTTTTGATTGAACTTGGAGTGGAGGCTTCAATTCTTTGAAATCCATTGAGTAGCACAAGATATAAAATATGATCCCTTCTTTATCAGGCAAAATACTTCATTATTCCAGGGATCCATTGTCATGTAACTTTTGCAAAACCATAAGTGGTGCGGACAGTACCGGTTCAATTGAAAACGCGCCCTGGTGTATAACATTTTTACTCTACCACATACTTCGCCAAACTATTTCATGTATTTTATTTTATTTTATATTGATTCTCCTCAAATTATTTCACCAAAGATGTTTTGGCAATGAAAATTAATTAGCGTCTATGGGGGCGAGTAAGATACGAGATTATGAAGTTATACTTCGATTAATGATATTCGGAATATTTGAGAAGATTATTTCGAATTTTGCCGAAATTATCTTTGGACCTTCATACTTTTTATCTATTATTAATAGTGCGTCAGCAATTTCAGCATTTTTTTTGTAATTTTTCAACATAATATGAATAAAAATAAGAAAATAAAATTATAATCTGTCTATGAAGGTTCCAATGATATCGAAAAACTTGCCTTTTTCAAATTGTATTTTTTCAAAATTGATTTGAACAATACTTGCCTGTACATATTTTAATTAACCTCGAACTGTTTTTACAGATTTTCTTGTCTCACAATGGAAAAGAAAAAAACAAATATATCACTAACACTCCTTAGTCTGATTTTGAATGACCCTGTTATAATTTATCATTTAACATAGTATAAATTATAATTTTTAAAAATAGCGTACTCGAAGGAAAATATTATCGTCCTTTATTTGTATGTGTATGAGTGTTATTTTTACTCTGGAAAAAGTTTCAGGATATGGTGCCAAAAAATTGTTGACTATTTTTCCCCCCATGAAAAACAAGAATTTCTTTCAATTGAGCATTTTCCAAAATGATAGTGAGGGTTAACATTTTCTTATCCATTATTGTGGAGGGTGCCCTAAATTTTCCGAATCTGGGAGAAAATTGGAAGAAACTAAAAAATTTAACAAAATAGCGGATTTTTCCCTGAGAAATTTAGAAGAATTTAGAAGAATGTGTGGGATACTGGAAACAGTTTAGTTAAAAATGGTTTTTGTAAGAGATCTACAAATTTTTCTTCTTCCATTTTCTGATATTTTAGACGGATTTTCCGAGTACCCTTCTGCAAAACATTGTTTCTGGGATCAAAATGATAAAAAGGGAAGCAAAACTTTTTATAGTTCTCTTCTATGAGAACAATTTTTAATAACAACTTTTTCGCGTGTCTCGCATATTTTCCGAAAAACCCCAAATTTTTTATTTCTGAGAAAGGCGGTCATTTTGTTAATTTTGATGTAAATATCATCACTTGGGACGTTATCGCAATGGAGTCCAGCAGAAGGGACTCCCGTCACCTACAGGCTGCTTACAACTTGGCTGCTCCTCTTGCACTCTCATGCGCACACTCACGAGAACTCTCTTTTTCAACCATCTAATGAGAGGTAACCATTTCCGTTATCGTGACCTAAGTCCCAGTATAATCGTGATGCCATTTTTGTTGCTATATATCTAATTCGAATTAGTTAAGATTTCATTTGTTACTATAAAATCCTGAAAGTGTGTGAGTTTTATGAATAAATATTGCTGTAGGGATATGTTTTCACAATAATATATACAAATTGTAACCAAGTCTCATTATTATTAAGACCGTTGCAATTACTGGAACATTATTACCCTATTGAAATTTGTAAAATATTTATGTGTGTACCGCTTTAAGTTGATCCTTTGAATTCTCGAATGATTGATACACCCCATCTACTGATAGCGAAAATTCCATAATTCATAAAACATCAATTTCTTTTTCAGAGCTCGTTTTCAAATGAAAAACTATGAATAATTTGAAAATGTTATATTTACTCATCAAAACTGATAGCAGAAAAACAAATTCGGAAAAATATTTTCAAAAAACAAACAAGAATCAAACCTTAACACCTACCGGATAATACAGAACCTGCAAATCCGGTGAAGAAAACACAGTCAACATGGCAAAATAACCCTAAATTCGATATGGGGACATAAACTTCAAACTATCAAAAAATTATATTAAAATTAGAAAACAAATTGACTTTGAACTTCTAAATTGGTTTTTGAAATTTAATAGACATATCTAAATCTTCTATAAGGTTCAGGGACTCTTTTCCATCACTAAGTAATCAGAAAAAGTTAGTAATCATCCAAGAATATTTACTAAAAATTCCTATTTTGTTAAGCTCTTATTCGATCGTTCCAGAATGAAAAAGGAACAAACTGGTAACAAGCAGTTTGGGGTTTGCTGTGCTACTGGTGACTATGATCCATTGAATAAATATGATCAGCAAAATACAGCAATAACGTCGACTCCCGAATGCCCAGTAAGAAAAATAAACACACATTTTATTGAACATGATTCTGCAATTTTAAAGATGAGATACAAAATTAAATCGGGATCATCAAGAGATCGATCACAATGGATTACTGAAAAAAAATCGACCCCTCCTCCTGGTACACTGATCAAATATCTAGAAGATGAAGTTAATTTTTCAGTACTCAAAAATAAGAAACAAAAGCAAAAGATCTTTGAAGAAGAAGGCGAGAAAAATATTAAATTAGGAAAAAAGAAAGGTTGTCAAATTTCCATATTTGCAACAGTTTTAGAAACGTCTTTTAATTGAAATTTTGGATTATTATCTCTTTTTAGCTAAAACTAAATTATTGAGAGATAGGAAATCACTCCTTCCTCGTTGGTATCAAGATTATTCGAATGCGCAGGTATTTTTAGAAGAAGGCACCTCACAATCATTATAAATAGAATATATCTATATTATATAAATAATTCTTTTCTGAAGCATCTAACAATGTTCAATAAATAGATGAAGCACTTAATGGTACTTGAAGAAGCATTGTGTGCTGATTATGAAGAAAAAGTTACATACAGGACACAACAAGTTCTTTTAGCGATTGGAATAATTTCTGCTTTTTTTAAACTCTCACCGAATGCGATTTCAAACTTGCAACGAAAAAGTAACCTAAGGCCTGTTGAGTTCTTACGCGAAACTTACAAGATTAAAACTGGAGTCGATTTTGTACATGAAGGCTACAGTCCGTCTCATTGATTTATTTAATCCTTTTTTCCTCTTAAGAACGATTTCATACTGATGTATTATATTTCAGAAGAGGTCTATAATTGCAATGAAAGATTATTATTATCCGGAATTGCTTTCCTGACCCTACCAGAAACGATGATAAAATTGAATGAAAGACTACCGCCAATTAAAAGTCCTAAATATCCTCCCAAACGTAATTTTTTTTTAAATAAACAGTTCATATCCTTGAATAATATGAAGTTTTAAAAAATCATATAACACAAAACATTGCAGCTCGACTCCATGTTGTGTATCCTAAGAAAATGGACTCCCCTTACAAAGAAAAATTATTCCAACCGCCAGATTTTCGACTTTATCAAATACTGTTGTATGAATGGCGCAAGAAATGTGAACGGGTACCAAAACCGAAGGTAATCCTACCTCAAAAAGAAAACACTTCTATTTGTTATGAGTATCCTCCATTCAAGGAAGATACTGGAAAAAAAATCGATCGTCACTTCAATCAAATGAGTGTCCACACTAATAAAAGAAAATCGACTCAAAAAAATAGAAAAAAGAAGCAAATTACCGAAACTACTAACAATAAAGAAGAATCGAATCAAGAAGATACAAACTATCATGGAAATTCAAAATCTAACAAAGAACAGTTCTATTTTGCATCATCTGGTTTGGGCTATGGTTCTAGGCCAGTTCAATATAAATTACACGGTACTCTAAATCTATATGATATACCATCTCATACCGGTCATAGGGTTGTTGCATGTTAAAATATATTAAAATAATGCAACACCCTTCCCGCGGCTGCACACAGAAAGATGTTCTACAGGAGTGCTTGCGCATGCGTTCGGGCAAATTGTAGGCCAGGGCCGAAAAATCAAGTGACGAGTTGTTTAAAAATTTGCCGTACGTATTTATGTTGTTTATTGTTGAATAAGTAAAAAAATAACTTTTAAAGGTATCACATGATGCAGTTATGCTAAGTTACGGACCTTCATGGAATTTTGCACCCCAATTGTGTATCAAATCCATAATTAGTGATAACATTGCATATGACGTTCTGAGGTTATGTTTGAAACAATCGTCATGTTATTAATTGGACTATATTGTCCCGTATTTTAGATGAAAGGTCCCTCTAATTTTTGAAACATAATTTTGAATCTTTACGTTCGTGAGAACTTGAGGAACAAATTCTTTTTCCAAAACTTAAAAAAAAAATTGATTCGCATTTCTTTTTGTTATTATTCATGTTTAATGACAAACAGAAATTCGAATAAATTTTTAATAAAAAATTATGGGAAGGAAATTTGTTTCTCACGAATTATTGACACTAAGAATTCAAAATTGTGTTTCAAAAATTTTAGGAACCCTCTCAATCTAAAATACCAAACCATAAAATTAGTTTATTAGTAACAAACAGAAATTCGAATCATTTTTTCGTCAAAAATTTTGGAAAAAACTTTTGTCTCAAGTTCTCACGAATTATTGAACCTAAACATTCAAAATTGTGTTTCAGAAATTACAGGGACCTTTCATCTAAGAAACCAAACCATAAAATAACTTTATTCATAAGGAACAGAAAATCGAATCAATTTTTTGTCAAAAATTTTTTTACTCAGGAATAATTGAACCTGAAAATCCAAAATTGTGTTTCAGAAATAAGAGTGACCCTTCATCTAAAGTACCAAACCATAAAATAAATTTATTAATAACAAACAGAAATTCGAATCAATTTTTCGTCAAGAATTCTAGAAGAAAAATTTTTTTCTCAAGTTCTCAAGAATTAATGACCTCAAAAAATCGAAATTCTGTTCCAAAAATTAGGGGAACCTTTCATCTGAAATACCAAATCATGAAAAAATGTATTATTAACAAACAGAAATTCGAATCAATTTTTGGTCAAAAATTTTAGGAAAAAAATCTGTTTCTCAAGTTCTCAAGAATAATTGACATTAAAAATTCGAAATTCTGTTTCAAAAATTAGAGGGACCTTTCATCTGAAATACCAAATCACAAAAAAATGTATTATTAACAAGCAGAAATTCGAATCAATTTTTCGTCAAAAATTTTAGGAAAAAAATTTATTTCTCAAATTCTCACGAATTATTGACACTAAAAATTTTAAATTTTGTTTCAAAAATTAGAGGTACCTTTCATCTAAAATATCAAACCATTAAAAAAAATTTGTCATTAACACACAGAAATTCGAATCAATGTTTTGTCAAAAATTTCAGAAAAAAAAATTTTGTTTCTCAGGAATAATTGAACCTAAACATCCAAAATTGTGTTTCCGAAATTAGAGGAACCTTTCATCTAAAATATCAAACTATAAAATAAATGTACTCATAACAAACAGAAATTCGAATTAATTTTTTGTCAAAAATTTCAGAAAAAAAATGTTGTTTCTCAGGAATAATTGAACCTAAAAATCCAAAATTGTGTTTCAGAAATCAGAGGGACCTTTTATCTAAAATACCAAACCATAAAATAAATTTATTATTAACAAACAGAAATTCGAATCAATTTTGTGTCAGAAATTTTAGAAGAAAAATTTTGTTTCACAAGTTCTCAAGAATTATTGTCACTAAAAATTTGGAATTCTGTTTAAAGAATTAGAGGGACCTTCCATCTAAAATACCAAGTCATAAAAGTAATTTATTAATAACAAACAGGAATTTCAATCAATTTTTTGTCAATAATTTCGGAAAAAAAATTTGTTTCTCAAATTCTCACGAATTATTGACACTAAAAATTTAAAATCTTGTTTCGGAAAATAGAGGAGCCTTACATCTGAAATTCGGGGCAATGTATATAAATTAATAATATAATTGTTTAAAAAAAAACCTCAGAACGTCAACTGCAATGTTAACACTAATTATGAATTTAATATACAATTTTGGCTGAAATTTCCATGAAGGTACGTAAATTAGCATAACTACATCATGTGATACCTTTAAAAGTAATTTTTTTACTTATTTAACAATGAACAACATTTAATACGTACGGCAAATTTGTAAACAACTCGTCACTTGATTTTTCGACCCTGGCTTACAATTCGACCGATGTCCATTGCGCGAATTTCAAAAATACTCCTGTTGAACTTCTTTCTGAGTGCAGCCGCGGAAAGGGGGTTGTGATATTCAAATATATTTTAACAGGTAAGAGATGGACCGTACCTTACCAAATTACGAACTTTTCCAAAGAAAACATGACACATCGATGACCCCCCCCCGCCCCCCCCCCCCCCCCCCCCCCCCCCCCCCCCCACCCCCCCACCCCGCCC